>JAPDDO010000070.1:0-165248 GCA_027422415.1 Schizothorax lantsangensis | reverse complement strand
TCTACACGAGACGACAGAAAGCGCATCTTATTTTCTCTATTTTACAAAAGCACAACCTTTTGGTGTTATTGTGAGTGTACATAAATAAAAGAACAAATATTTCTGTTTTTTTTCTGCTATTTCTGCGCACATATAGCACATATTAATCCAAAATTGATGCCAGAGTGCACCACTGTATAGCAGCCCTACTCCTCTCCATATGTGAAAGATCATGTGAGAGACCTTTGTCCTGTCTCCTACATATCTGAGAAGCAGCTGTGGCAAAGCCCAGAACAGCAGCTTGGCACATTTGGCCATCAATACACAGAGAGCAAAGTAAATATATGTGCTTTTTTGTCATAAGGAAATTTACTTAGCCGTGCTTCTATTTGAAACTAGACATACTAAAAAAATATTTGGCACTAACTGATTCTAGGCTACTTGATTAAAATCATAAATGTAAATTGTAATTAAATTGTAAAGTTAAAAAATTAATATGTAAAAAATAAAAGTGAGTGATTTATTTTATTCATTATAATAATAATAATAATAATAATAATAACCTGTTTTGGTCATATTTACTATTAATTGCCCAGCTCCCCTGTCAATGATCCAGCACCTGTGTTCAAAATTCTCTGGCACTGCCCCTGATTTTAAACTTCATATTTGTGTGGTTTTTGAAGTGTTCTCATGCACTTGCATTAAGTCTTTGTATGTGTTCATCTGAAGAAAGAAAGTCATATAAACCTGAGACGGCATAAGGGTGAATAAATGGTGAGAAAATTTCGTTTTTGGGTGGACTATCCTGTTAATGAGCCAGATGTGATGCAGAAGCCAGAAACATGCAGAAAAATTACAAGAATGTGCTTTGAAATAAGGATAAGTGACGGAATTAAAACTTTTTGAAAAAGTTGTGTATTCAATGTCCATGTCTGAAATAATAATTAACTTTTAAATATTTATTTGAGTTTTTTCTCTCCACAATTATTGATATGTAAATATTTGTAATTAGATTAATTTATGAGCAAATCATGTAATTATTTAATTTAAAAATGATTTAATTGACAGCCCTAGTTATTACTCAGTATGTCATTATAATACCACTTTTATCCACTCCCTGGTAAGAAAAACATTTAACATGATTTACAATTAATTTAACATACAGTGTTCATTTAAACAAGTTTTGAAGAATTGTAACATTCAATTTAAAAAAAAAGAAAGAAAGCACTGCAACCAAAATAATAATTGTATGTAAATTCTCATCACTGGGCCTTTTTTTTTGGCTCTCAATCTTGTGCATTTAGCCATCATACTACATAGACAGCTAATGGTTATATAAAACGGTCAAAAGTAATTAATTATAATATTTTTGGAAAAAGCAACTTTGCTACTTTTTTTTTTGCTACTTCAATACGCTTCCATAGATTTGTGAACACAAACATCATTGGTTCTCACAGGTCAAGCACACGTTTGAGCTTCTGTTTACCATATTTAACATGTGTAAGATGGTAGAAAATAAAATGCAAAAAAATGCAACAAGTACTTCTCAAGTTGAAATTAAATTGTAAGGTGTAAAAAGTATGCTTTTTTTCCTTCAGAAATGTAATCACGTAAAAGTACAAGATGTTTAAACCTTTAGGGCAGGGTTCCTCAAATCTTTCCTGGGAGGGCCAATCTGCTGCAGAGTTTAGCTCCAACCCTGATCAAACTCACCTACCTGTGATTTTCTAATGATCTTGAAGACTCTGATTAGCATGCTCAGGTGTGTTTGATTAGGGTTAGAGCTAAACTCTGCAGGAATGGGCCAGATTTGAGGATGCCTGCTTTAGGGGTTATAGGGCACTCGTTGAAATACTTGGAAATTCAAAATTTCAACCCTGGAGTGTTATTAAAAGACTTTTAAACTTTTGTGATTAAAAAAAATAAATAAATCATTTTTATGTTGAAAATAAAGGTCAATGAAGTTCCCATATATGATTCCTCGCCAGTCTATGGTCATTTTTTTTTTTTTACCAAAAAGTGTGTATTTAAAACATAAGAAACATATAAAATATAAATAAATACATGAAACCTATATAAATTTCATAGAATTTTTATTTAGGATTTTTTTTTTCATGTGTCATAACTCTAGTCCAGTCACTTGATGAAGCAGCTGCGTTCAGCTTTGAGGCACAGGTGGACCTTACAGACCCTGCAGACCACATTTGACCTCAAAATGTTCCCCTTCCTGCTACAGTACTTGCAGGTCTGGCGGTTGGTGTAGACAGGGGCATGGAACATGGACAAGTCAACCGCTCAGAATCATCTGGGGTGTGGCTGCGGTGCCCCGGATAGGCATGAGGACATCAACAGAGGTGCTGGGGGCACATGGAAATGATGAGCTCCTTCGGGGGCGAGACATACAGTAACTGGCCTCTGGCTGCTGCAACTCCTAAACACCTGGATCCGGAAGTTCTTCAACGACAGGCCATCCACAGAAAGAGCTTTGATGTCCCGCCTGTACATGATCCAGGCATTCGTGAGGCTGACATCTATTGCATATGCAAACATCCACATGTACCACCTCTTGGATTTCATGGGGGGTGCGGTAGAGGTGGACTAGCATGTCACTCCTGACACCTGATGACAGCAGGGCAGCTTACCGGTTCCTTCCTCTTGGTGTCACTGCAGTACCGGTAGACAGAGGATATGGGCTCCACCCCCATGTCTGTTGACAGCAGAGTGACGAGCCTGTTGTCCTTCCACCTGAGGGCCAGGATCCCATCATCACTGGTGACGTAGTCATGCATACCGTAAGTTATGAATATAACTATGGATCTATGAGACCGAAGTATGACCATCACTACGGTCTTAATAGAATGATAACCTTCGTTCTGCCTTCTCTCGAGACCTTATGTAACAAAGTCATGCCCATGACCCGGAGGCGGAGCTTCCTGCACTATAAAAAGCGGGATGAACTTACGGCTCATTTTCTTACCTTGAACGCCTAGTGTTCTGAGCGACAAGGATAGTGACGGTCATCCTTCGGTCTCATAGATCCATAGTTATATTCATAACTTACGATCTATTTCGACCTCACACCGACCGTCACTACGGTCTTAATAGAATGACCTATACCAAAAGGGTCGGGAGGAACAGAATAATTAAATTTAAATCTCGCTGGGCAACAGACATCAGAACTGCAGTGCTACAGGTGCTGCACGGGTTACATCAATTCTATAAATCGCAATAGTGTACATGTAGTAGACCATGAAGTTGCCACACAAATATCTCCCACAATAATCCTTTTAGTGCAGTGGGATCGTGGCTCATCATGGGAGTGGGCTCGTATTCCTGTAGGAACCGAAAACCCCTTTCAGCAAAGGTATAAGAAATATCCGACTACCATTGACAAATGCTGTTTAGACAGTGGCAACCCTTGCCTGGCCTTACTGTAGTAGAAAAAAAGCTGATGATTAGCTTTCATCAAAGACTGAGTGCAATTACATAATATGCAAAGCCCTCACTGAACACAGGTTAAGTAACTGCTCCTGTTCTGCATGTGAGGAAATGGTTAATATTGAACCACCTCCAGTACTTGTACAGTTATGTTCAAAATAATAGCAGTCCAATATAACTAACCAGATCAATCACTGTTTTTGGCAGAAATTATATTTCTACATGGCAAATATTTTACTAGTAGGTGTGGTAGAGTAATAGAAAACCAACAGACCCAACAGTCATGACATGCATGCTGTTGATTCTGTGCAACTAAATCATTAATTGAAAAGGGCGTGTTCAAAATAATAGCAGTGTGGAGTTTAATTAGAGAGGTAAACCATTCTGTGAAAAAACTGGTGTCAAACAAGTGGCCCTTATTTAAGGACGAAGGCAGCAAATGTTGTACTGTGCATTTCTCTCTGAAAATCTGAGTAAAATGGGTCATTCCAGACATTGTTAAAAGAATAGCGTACTTTGATTAAAAAGTTGATTAGAGAGGGGAAAACATTTAAAGAAGTGCAGAAAATGATAGGCTGCTCTGCTAAAATTATATCAAATGCTTTAAAATGGCAAACAAAACCAGAAAGATGAGGAGAAAAAGAAAACGGAAAACTACCATTCAAATGGATCGAAGAATAGCCAAAATGGCAAAGACTCAGCCAATGATCAGCTCCAGGGTGATCAAAGAAAGTCTAAAGTTACCTGTGAGTACTGTAACAATTAGAAGACGCCTATGAGAAGCCAAGCTATCGGCAAGAAGCCCCCGCAAAGTCCCACTGTTGAAAAAATGAAGAGGTTACAATTTGGCAAAGAACACATTGACTGGCCTAAAGAGAAATGGCACAATATTTTGTGGACTGATGAAGCAAGATTGTTCTTTTTGGGTCTAGGGGCCGCAGACAGTTTGTCAGACGACCCCCAAACACTGAACTCAAGCCACAGTACACTGTGAAGACAGTGAAGCATGGTGGCACAAGCATCATGATATGGGAATGTTTCTCATACTACATGTTGGGCCTATTTATCGCATTCCAGGGATCATGGATCAGTTTAAGTACATTAAAATACTTAAAGAGGTTATGTTGCCTTATGCCGAAGAGGAAATGCCCTGGAAATGGGTGTTTCAACAAGACAACGACCCCAAACACACCAGTAAGTGAGCAGCATCTTGGTTCCAGACCAACAAGATTAATGTTATGGAGTGGCCAGCCCAATCTCCAGACCTTAATCCAATAGAAAACTTGTGGGGTGACATCAAAAATGCTGTTTCTGAGGCAAAACAAGAAATACAGAGGAATTGTGCTATGTAGTGCAATCGTCCTGGGCTGGAATACCGGTTCACATGTGCCAGACTCCATGCAACACAGATGTGAAGCAGTTCTCAGAAACCGTGGCTATACAACTAAATGTTAGTTCAGTCATTCACAAGAAAGCTAAATCTTCAAGCATTTTTCAGTTTAAACAGTAAATGTTTGACTTTGTAAAGAAAAATGCAGACACTGCTTTTTTTTGAACAGCCTAATATTCCTTTTTCTTCACTTTCTGTAAAGTAATAACAAATTTGCTAAATTTTTCTTCATGTTTTGATTTAGAATAGAATGTGCAATGTTCCCAATGCATTTGTGTGTATTGAAGTAAAAGTTATTATAAGGATTTTGAGCTTTACTTGCTTTTTTAAACACACTGCTATTATTTTGAACATAACTGTAACTGGGGCCTAAAATACTTTTGGCAAAAATGCAGGGTTAGGCTAAGTGACACTCCCGTGCCATCTGCCTTCCACCGCTAACAATCTCCACTAACAGAGAGAGCACAGAGCTCTCCTACCTGCTTAGTAGAGCAGAGAGCCAAGAGAAATCCATTTAGAGAGACATATTTCAATCTGTTTTCACAATAGGCCCATACTGGGACTTAGTGAGAGAGTTCAATACAAGCGGCGAGTCCGAACTCAGTGCCCGCAGAGTGCGGTCTGGACACAGGTAAACTCCCTTTGGAAACTTACTTATTAAAAGGAAGTCAGTCTAATAGCTGGTCATTGGCCCTTCATGAAATGCTGAAATAGCCAAGGCATAACCCTTGTTTGTACTGGCTGCCTTGCCTTGATCCAGTTGAACTGTAAAAAAGAAGGACAAGTGGCATAGAACACCTTAGTGTTCACACACCAGTTGAATTTTTTTTTCCCAGCTTAGAGAGTAATTGGCCTGAATAGATGGGACTCTAGCATTGCTCAGTGTCTCATGTGTCATCTAACTGTTGAGAGACAGACTCCACAGAGACCATACCACAAGTGCAGAGCAGTTGGGTTTGGATGCCAAATATGTTCGTCTGTCTGTGACAGAAGATCCGCTTGAGCTGGCAGCTGCCATGGGCAGCCCTGTATCAGTCGAATCAGGTCTGGAACCATGGCCTTCCTGGCCAGCATGGAGCCACCATCAGCACAGAGAATGACCCTCCTTGATCCTCTGAATGACTTGAGGAATCAACAGACGAGGGGGAAAAGCATACAACAATCCTGTTGGCCATTCTTGATATTTTGAGAACACCTAGGCCAGAGCAGCCCTCCTTTATCTGTAAGGGAGTACCATTCCTGATAATGAGTTGTTTCCCTGGATGCATAAAAATCAATCTGAGCTTCCCCATAACGGGTTCAAATTTTTGACCCCTACTTTGGGTGTAAGCGCCACTCTCCTGGGAGAGGCCCTGTCCTGGACAGGATATCGGCTGCCACAACTGGGATGTGAATTGTTCTCAGAGATGCTAGACGGGGCCATGCCCAAGTCAGTAGCTGCTTAGTCACCTGGAGTCTGCACAGCGTAGCGACTTCGTCCCCCCCTGGTGAATTATATGATACACCACAGAGATGCTGCCTGTTCTCACTAACACATGCTTGTGATGAATGAACTCTAGCAACCCCTTGAGGCAAGAAACTGCCTTTAGTTCGAGCACATTTGTGTGTTCCCATATCAATTGAGCTTCCAGGGGAGCAGAGCCTTCATGCAGAACTGTGTCACCAACAGCTTTACTCCTTTGTCTTTTTTGGATGGAGATGAAATAAATTAAACCATCAATGTATGTCACGTGCTCTTAACAGGCCCAGAAGGATCACCACAGATGCTGCTGCTATCAGCCAAACAACTTTTGTAATTTGTGCGCATTCACCAGTTTTCCTGACTGGAAAGGTCTTAATGCTTTCCCCAGACTGTTGGCCCTCTGAGGTAAGATGTGCATTCATTGTCACAGAATCAAAATGGATCCCAAGAAGGTTCACTTGTTGTCGAGGCTGGAGACTGCTGTTCTTCCAATTTACAGTGGAACCAAGGGATTGAATATGGGCCAGTACTTTCTCTGTGTCCATTACTCCTTGATTTAAAGTGGGATGCAGACCAAACAATCGTCTAAATATAGAAGAATTTGGATACCCTGTAACTGAAGGGGGGCTAATGCCTGAGACATTTCGAGTAATACTCTCAGTGAATCATTTTGAATGGGAGTACCTTTAAGTATTGGTCGAGACTCATGAGGTCGGGAATGGGCGGATAACCACCCATTTTTTGCCAATTGTGAAGTAAACTCATTTTACTGTGCGCTGGAAGGTACCTCTGAAATGGCTCCTTTTTTCAACACACTTTGAACTTCCCCCACCAATACTGGCTCCAAAATGGGTATCCTTGACAATAGTCATTTGGACCCCTGAAAAGGGAGGTGAAACTGCAGTTGGTACCCAAGAGTTACCGTTGAAAACCCTTCGGGGAAGGGTTCATCTACGGTGGGAATCTGACTGTTGACATGAAAGCTATGTTCCTGGACACCAGCAAGGCCACCACATCATGTCAATATCAGGCAGGCCGTTGCGGCCTTTGAGGTGTTTTAAACCTTTGTCTAAAGGCCGGGGAATTGCCGCAAGCCCTTTGAACAGTCTCCCTCAATGTAATGGAATGCTCAGGTCTGTCCAACATTTCCTGAGAATCTGGATGAAAGACATGACCAGGCATTACTGGTAAATTCATCAGTTTGCTCCTATTGGCAAAGACGTCTGAGCCAGCCATATCTGCCTGCGATATAAGACTGATGACATAACCTCACTTGCATCATGTGTTTGTTGTGACACACACGGTTTTCTATAAGGCCGCCAGGAGAATAGCCAAAGCATTACCCATATGAGCCGCACGTGCAGCAGCGTAAACAGTGAGAAATCAGGCAGTCAGCCTTAGTATACTCCTTGCCAGGACAGCATGGATTCGCCAAGATGGGCCGGTTCCAAAGCTGTCCATGATGCTATCGCCTGCTCATCTGGTGGCATATCCCCAAGTCCAGTGTCTACTGGTTAATGGGCATTTTATAAATCCAGATACGTGCATGGAAAACAGCGTATGCACATTTCTATTTTGTGCATACGCAATGTTTATACATGAGGTCCCTGGTGATTCCTCACCTCTGCAACATCTGAATGGGAGTCTCCCCAGATTCTGATTGATGCCCACTATCGAACAGTGAGTTGGAGGCAAAAATAGACAGCACATCTTCATCTACGGCCTCTTCTCCCAAGGCACAGATGGCAGAATGCTTTCCTGGCCGGGGGAAGAAATGGATCAGGAAAAGGAATGATGAGCCTCAATCTGTCCATTTTCTGAGATAAGCTCTGAAGAGTTGTCAGAATCTCAAGATGTACATCTGTACTTTCTATTGGTGGAGCAGTGTTTTTTTTATTTTTTTATTTGTTGGTTTGAAATTGTAGTCATACTGGTGGTCACGCAATGTTTGCAAATACACTTATGATCATGACCACCAAAAGAGCATTCCCTTTCTACCATACTCAGCCACCATGCTGCGAATCCGGTTCGCATGACAGAGTTGTTCCTCTCTATGCAGGATGCGCCCAGGAGCAGGATTGGGTCATCCTGCCTTAGAAAACAGGCGATCGGCTGTGGGAGAGCACAACACCTCTTGTTTGACTCACATGTCTCTGGCGGGCCTGGCTGCTACCAGGGAAGCAGCGGTGGGATAAGAACCCACGCCCCAGAAGGGACTCAAGCCTAAATCCAGCTCCTTAGACCATTCTCACCAGCTGCACTGCAAGGATTATCTATATCCTCTGTCAGGGGGAAATCCCTAGACATGAGGGGTATCCCAATGTCCCTCACGGGGGTCCACTGCTGACTGACAAAACCGGCAGCACTGAGATGACATGGTTGCTATTGCAACTGCAGTAAATTAAGCCAACAAAAAGATGACCTTCACCTGTACGTGAACGTACTCAGAAGGCTTATACCAACCCCCACTGATCGTGATGAACTTTGGGGGCGCTATCTCCGGCCCCCAGGAGGCTATCGACTCGGCGTTGGTGGCGTCGGAAAGGAGCTGTCGAGGTCTACCTTCGTACCAAGTTTGGAGTCGCTAGGCCTCGGCGTTCCCGGCCGGGCTGCGGTCAAAATTCCACCCACCTCCTCGCTGGCGGCCTTGCCCGGGAGAGCACACCTTTCCTGGCAACGGCTCCAATCTCGGCCACGGCTGCGGAGGTCCCGGCGAAGGAGCCGCATTAGTAATTTATTAAATGCAACTAGAAAAATTGACCTTCAGTAGTAAGCGAACATACTCTGAAGATCCAAAATAAACCCCACAAACTGCGAACAGTAGTTAAGGGTAATTTAGCCCACACAAGGAACTGACATGCACCAGTACGGGAACGTACCAAGCAAGTCAAACAATCCCCAACCACTGCGAACAGTGATATAGGGTAATAATAGGGTTTAATATTACCAAAAGCATTGCAGTAGAAGTATTTTCTATTTTTCTTTGATAGATATCTGAAAGAGAACAGAATTACACCAACACTGCGTAGCTTAGCATAGCTATCTACAAAACAATGCAAAGCAATAATGCCATATAACCACCACAATTCACAGGGACACAAGGCACCTGTACCATTAGGTGATGAATTGAACAGTGGATAATCAATTTAATTCTGTTTTCCTACCTGTACCTGGTCTCTTGAGGCGAGAAAGGTAAGAGAATGAGCCGGAAGTTCATCCCGTTTTTTATAGTGAGGGAAGCTCCGCCTCCGGGGTCATGGGCATGACTTTGTTACATAAGGTCTCGAGAGAAGGCGGAACGAAGGTTATCATTCTATTAAGACCGTAGTAACGGTCAGAGTGAGGTCGAAATAGATCACGAGGGACAGCCTTTTTCTCCATGTCCTTGATGGACTTCAATGGAGGGTTGCCTATTCTCGTGTCCCTGGCTGTCCCGTGTACCTGCAGTTCTTGTCTTTGAGGTACCTCCAATAGTTGTCCGCAAAGATGGCTGTGGTGGTGGAGGAGGACATGGTGCTGGCCAAGACGGAGACTATCTGGCTGGTGACACCCATGGCTTGTTGTTCAGACATCATGGGGACACCGTGGGCCTTAAGCGTAGTAAAGCCATCCTCAGAAGCCCTGGCAAACAACTTAAATCCCCATTTGTCCGGCTTGTTCTTGATGTATTGCCTCAGGTTTCCAGCTGTCTTGCCTTTGTAGGCAACCATAACTTCATCCACAGACTGCTTGGGGTCTGTGGCTCACTCCTGCAGACAGTAACCAGGAGGTTGAACAGTGGCCGGACTTTGAAGAATCTGTCGATGGTGCCAGGGATCTGGGTGTTGTCATTAAAGTGGACAAGCCTTCTCATCAGCCTGAACCTCTTAGATGACATGATGTTTGCAACTTGAGGGACCCTGGTCTCCATTGCCCAGTAGTCATCAATGGAGGGCAGCTCAGAAATCCCCATGTAGAGCAGGATGGCCATGCAGTTCCTCACCTCATCTTCAGTGGTGGTGAAGGTGGTGTTGACGTCCTTCTGGGTTGCATACAAGTTGGTTTGGTATGCTATATGCTAGGGGTTGAACGACTTCTGATTTTTTAAAGTCGACTTTTATGTGATGAAAGTCGAGTCGAAGTCGACCAGTCTGAAGCCTGTGTGTGTGCGTTACAGTGCAGCAGCGCACTAGATTAGAACGGCGACTAACTTACCTGTACAATAAGCTGTTTAAAACGTGCATTCTCCCGTTCAATTTCGAGCATCCAATAATATAATCACACATGTCTTGTGGAGTGCTTTCAGAGTATGAATTAATTTGTAATTTTAACTGTTTTGAAACGGAGCGTAAATGTGGATTTCTTATCCTGTTGTGCCCTCTATAGGATCAGCGACTATTCGACGTCAAGCTTAAAGCGTCATGGCAGAGCACTGAAGTCGACTAGTCGGTGCAACCCCTACTATATGCTTGATGACACGGGGCTGAAGTACTTGCTGAAGTAAGTATATGGAGTCTCAATGAAGTCGGGGGAACGTGCTGGTACTCAGGCAGGGCTTGGTTGTCCAGGTCAGCCTTCTTCTAGGTGGTTAGCCTGGACGCTAGCTTCCCCTTCTTTGTGGGGCCCTTGGCTTGTGGTGCTGGCTGGTCTTCATCTTCCTCCTCTTCATCGTCTTCGTCCTCAAGCTCCTCCACTGCAGTCCGCAAACACTTCGTCTTGGCAGAGGGCCCATGTCACTCAGGCACTCGTGGGTAAGTGGGATGAAGTCGAGGTCTGCCACGTCATCGTCTTCCTCATCAGAGCCCTCATCATCACTGATGGCGAGGTCAGCTGGCACAACAGCAGTCACCCTCTTTCCATAAAAGAGCAGAGTAGACAGCTGCAAAATAAAAGTACGTTTCTGAGTCAATATCAAGCCCACTTTGAGTTATTTGTGAAGGAAAACAGTAACAGTGAAGTGCAGATCTACTGAAAACAAAGAATATTGACATGTAAATTGTAAATATATAATAAGAAATGAAAAATAGCACTAAGTACTGGTGGTACCACTTATTTTAGCAGTAATAAGGCTCACAGTAAAAATAAACACCAATATATGCCATTTAAGTATAATAAAAACTGTTATAAGGTCATAAAACTGAACAAAATTACACACATTTCCCTATTTATGGCTTAATCATTTCAATAAATGGTTTAAGTTTCGCATTGGATCACTGCATAATGTTATACAAACCTGTGGCAACATTCAGTGCACTGTTAAATACTATTGTCCTACGTTATAATGCATTATATTAAAAAAAAAATACCTAAAGTATAGCTTACTAGACGCATCGGGCGTATGTCTATAAATGGACACACTGTAGCTTGCGCTAGTTTTACCTGAATGGGGCATATGATCAAATATGATCACACCATTTTTCATGTCCAACGTTCACTAATTTCTAGACATCCTACACAAACAACATCGATCCCAGTATTTAACACAACTATTCAACCACATAATGTGTGAGTTTCATTAACTTACCATTGTTTCGTTTCGCTGGTAATAATGTTTGTGTCTGAGTAGGTTGGAGCGTAGATCCGTCTTTCTGAAATTCTGAATGACACTGACGTTTGTAATGGCGCGGGCAACTCCTGATTGGTCAGATGCCATGGTGTTACTATCTGTGACGTAGACTGACATCCGTTGATTGGCTGGGAGAAATCCATGCGCTTTTACGAGCTCACCGAGAGGCGTGTAAACACCATTATGAATGGTCGATTAAGTTACCAAATATGGTTCTTCGCCCGATAAAGGGTTAAATTCAAACTGAACTTCAGTAAAATACAAATCCCCCAAAAGTAATGAGTACAGTAATAAAATAAAATTTCTCAAGTATTTTACACCCTTGCATATGCTTCAAAAATATAATGCATTTTTCTGTAGATTTTGGGATTTTAATAAGCATCAAATGAGAATGAAAACCAACCTGTTTGTTCCTCAGTATCTTCTTGTTTAACTCTGAATGTTTCTTCAATCTTCACGTCTTCACTCTCCTCTTTAATAAATGCCACTGTTTGTTCCTCAGTATCTTCTTGTTTAACTCTGAATATTTCTTTAATCTTCACATCTTCACTCTCCTCTTTAATAAATGCCACTGTTTGTTCCTCAGTATCTTCTTGTTTAACTCTGAATATTTCTTTAATCTTCACGTCTTCACTCTCCTCTTTAATAAATGCCACTGTTTGTTCCTCAGTATCTTCTTGTTTAACTCTGAATGTTTCTTCAATCTTCACGTCTTCACTCTCCTCTTTAATAAACGCCATCTTTATAAAACTCCTGCTGAGATCCACACACTGTCATGTTTAAGATGAGAATAATTAAAGAAAAATCGATACAAACTAAATCACTGGGTGTGTCTCAATAAGCTTCCTAGTCCAGTAGTCAGCACACTGGTAAGGGACTTGGTCACAGTGATAGTTAATGGCCTTAAATGGCACACCTCTGGTTTCACAGGCAAGGCTGAAGACTAGTCTCAGACTAAAATGTAAGTCTGAGCTGTTTCAAATGAAAGAAACTTGCAATGACTGATCTTAAAATATGTCCGTGCCATTGTTTTGTCTTAAGATGCACACCGCCAATACATTTTTTTTAAAGG
Organism: Schizothorax lantsangensis; assembly: GCA_027422415.1. Lineage (NCBI taxonomy): Eukaryota > Metazoa > Chordata > Actinopteri > Cypriniformes > Cyprinidae > Schizothorax > Schizothorax lantsangensis. The sequence goes on along the minus strand of JAPDDO010000070.1, from coordinate 152,362 downwards.
CACATTGATAAAAACTACTTAAATGATTGAACTATGGCCTAATCCTGGCTTAACCCAAGCCCTGTCTGTGAAACCAGGCCATAATAAGACTAAACACTAAAAACAGGCACAATACATTCATAAAAGAACACAAATTATATACAGGCATTTCATATTTCGACATTTATGTATTTGTTTACATTTGTATTGTAATGGTTTGTTGATCACATTTAATAGAATCTACTTTTATCAAAACATTTGCAGTTGTTTGTAAAAGTTGTCATTATCACACGCGTTTGTGTTTGTTGATCTCGTTGTATACAAATACTTTGAATTTACATTGTGTATGAAATGTGCTATATAAATAAATTTACCTTGCCTTGCCTATTTACATGCGCTGAATGACTGAATCCGTGTTTATGATAAACTGATTCATGAGCTTTACTCGCTCAAAATAACGTGCATATAATCGACAGACAAAGCGCTACAATGTTACAGTCAATATCAATGAATTAACTTTACATCGCTTGTAAAAACTTTAAGACTCGACGGTTTGCATTGATGTAAACACTGTAAATGTTTAAAAACACAAACCTTTCTTCAGCCGAATCACAACAGATGCAGAAGAGCGGCGCAGACTTGTGATGTCACAGCGCCCTACCAAAATAAAAGTCCTGTTCACGCGCAAACATTTCAAAGGTACATGAAAATACACACACACATACAGATAAAAAAAAAAAAACAATAAAAACATGCCAGGGTTATTCATAGTTCATTTCTTGGTTAAATGTTGGCTAATTGTGTGCAGTCAGATACAATTAGAACCATTTAATTTTTTCCCAAAAAACAAGAGAATGCATTATTTTTGTTTGATGCATTTTCTAGTGCCATAGCCAAAATCTTGTAGGCCTCATTATTTTACTGTTATACAGTGAACTATGTTTGTCAATAAAATGAACCTTTATAGACAACGTTGCAATTTTGTTAATTGTGCAATGGCATATAAGCTACATTTGTTTGTAATTGCAGTTGTGTTCTATCAGCATTAGCATGATCGAGACCTGTAGATTTGTACATCAACCTTGGGGTTATTAATGTATTACATTCTCAGTGATCTTTTCTTAAGTCCATCATGAAATCAGAGAAAGGGTTTGATATAACAGACTTTATTTATTATGTAAAACAGAGGTGTTTCAGTGGAACAGCATCAAATTCTCTGACACAGCCTTACACAAACACTAATATAAAATTAGTCTTAATGTAAAGTTTGTGTATTTTTAATGTAGTAATTTTCCATGGCGCACTTAATAGTGTATATTTGTAAAATGTGTCATTTGTAATGTATAAAAAAAACTTTATAGAAAACAATACACAGTTCAGTTTTCATTCATGTGAATGTTAACAGTTAAACTGTCAATGTTTTGTAATTTTTTTTATTTGCGTTTGATGTCCTTTGTAATGTTGTGTGTAAAACACAACACATGGTTTCTTTAGGGCTTTTCACACTTGAAATTGTTAACCATGGGTCATCCTAAACCCCGGATAAAGGAATCCTGGGTTATCTGTAATCACGTTTCACACTGCTCATACTATACCTGGGATTAACGGTTAACCCTGGGTATTCATTAACAGACGTTTCACACTGTACATTCCTAAACCCTGGGTTAACGCTCTTATTTGCATATTTGCAGTGTCACTGTCACTGATTGGACGAACAGCAGGCAATCTGTTTACACGGCTTTTCCCGCGTCTTGCCAGTTATTAAAAACAACGTGGCCTCTTATGTTTTTAGATCAGTGAAGATTGAGGAAAAGCTGATCATAGCTGTACAGGCAGGGATAGCCATTTTTAAATAAATTTAGTAGCAGAGCTACTGCAAGCGATTTAGTGCTGGAAATCCATTTATCCTTTGCTGAAACTTCTGCGTCTTCATGAAGAGTGCAGGTCATGGTTGCTTAGTAACGGCAGACGCCATGGGAGCGCAAGCTACAGAGCGCTTTGGAAAGAAGAAAACGGCGCGCTTAGCGTTTTATACGCGTTTTTCGGCGCAACATGTGAACGGCCTCATGAGACGCATAAAGCCAAGAAAACAAAGACAAAAGTACAAAAGAAAGAAAACCGATAACCGATAACCCGGGGTTAAGCGCAGTGTGAAAAGCCCTTTTGTTTCTGTTTGTGTTTTCACTGTGTTCCATATAGTGTTGTTTTTGGCGGCCTGTTTTAATTTTAGTTTTAGTCTAGTCTTTGTGTGAAGCTGTCATTTTAATTTTTATTAGTTTTAGTCACGTTCATACTCTTTTTAGTCTAGTCAAGTTTTAGTCAACTAAAAGTCTGAGCATTTTAGTCTTATTTTAGTCAGAATTATCCATAACTATTTTCGTCTAATTTTAGTCGACGAAAACTGATGACATTTAGTCTAGTTTTAGTCAATGAAAATTGTATTTTAGTCTATTTTTAGTAATGCAATTCTATTTAACCCAGTCAATATAGTATAAGTACCTAGTAGTATAGACGAAACCAAAATTTTCTTTTAGCCAAACCCATTTCAAACAAGGTTATCTTATTATATTATTGTTACCTTATAGACTCAGGAATACATCCATTCCAGACACATTTATTTTACCAACCAAACATGTTAGAAGTACACACACATAAATTTAAATAAAAACAATAAATAAAATGAAATAAATAATATAGCATCACATGAAAATGCCAGAAAAAAAATAATACATTTAAGTTTAACAAAGAGAAACAAGGTGCTTGAATGCTCGAGCTACAATAACATACTAAAAAGTGCAAATAAAATGTGTCTGTTGCTTGTAAACTGACGCATTCCGTTTTCTTTTCCACTTCTATGTAATGAAAGTTTTTCTAAATGTCGTTTCTTCTTTTTCTCCCAAAGACGAACCCCGGCCGGTGTTGCGTAATATTCGGTTCCTGTGAAAAACTGTTCCAGTGGGCGGGGTAAAGATGAATATGCATAAGTTCGCTCCGCGATGGGCGTGGCTTTGTTGAACCGCAAACAGTCGAATGGAACAGAAACTGTTGTTTGGTGGATTATTTCCATTAAGTAATAAAGCCGAAGGTTCGTATTCTTTACGTAATCGGTTAAAATGATTTTGCATGTGATTTTATTAGGGCGCTTTTATTCTGATTTTAAATCATTGTTTTTGATGTGTAACCTTGTAACGTCAGGGATTAAAAAGACTACAGCCAGAGCACAAACGAATCGAGCTGATATTTCTGTTATTCCTCTGTTATTTGTCATATCTTTTGAAGCTGTAAACGGTTTCCTTGCTTGTTGTTTATTTTGCAGCATAACTTTAGCAAGAATGATTGAATAAAACTCAGATGTAGCTTAGCTAACAAGCATGTTTAAATAAACATTTTTAAATGTTCTCTGGTGTTGTTTTGTGTTATTTCTTGCCCGTTTTTAACCACAATTACACTTGGCTCATATTGACACAATACACTTAGCCTACCTTGAGCATTGTGACTATGGGAACACTTCCCATAACACACGATGTACTCGTTACATCGTAAGAAGATTGGCATCTACGCTAATAGTTGTTTCTTTCTTATTCTGTTTCTCAGTCCGTGTCCGGATCAGATGGTGGATCGGCGCCGGGAGATGATGTCTGCGGCCCTGATCGTCAGCGATGAGCCCCAGAGACATATCCCCAGTGAAGACCTCGACTAAAATACAATAAAACTAAAAATAAAACAAATAATTAAAAATATAATAATAAAATACCTAACTACATAATACTATTATTGTTAGAAATTGCAACAATATAAAAATAGAAATATAATACATTTATACATTTAAAAATGTAATTAAAACAATAAGTAAACAATGAATAAACAATAATATCCTGGCCAGAGGAGAACTGGCCCCCCGACTGAGCCTGGTTTCTCCCAAGGTTTTTTTCTCCATTCTGTCTCAGAGGGAGTTTTGGTTCCTTGCCGCTGTCGCCTCTGGCTTGCTCAGTTGGGGACACTTAATTTCTAGCGATTATAGTAAATTTGATTTCACAGTTACTATTTAAACAAAACTTAGCTAGACAATGACATCTCCGAATTCAATAATGAAACGCCCTTAACTGAAAATTGAGTGTTTAATCTTATTATTATACATTACTGACACTCTATCCTCCAACTTGATACTGTTAAGTGCTTTGACACAATCTGTATTGTTAAAAGCGCTATATAAATAAAGGTGACTTGACTTGACTATGTGATTTAAATAGGCTACTATTTACACTTTTATAAAAGACGAGACAGGGGTCAACTTTTTCCCCTCTTTTTATTTATTGGATAATTACCCAAAACAATGCATTTCACACTATTTGCTTTATCAGAATGCATGTCATCTGAAGATGTGCATTATAAGAAAGAAAAAGAAAAGAAAGCCTTAATACAAAATTAAGCAGGGCCTTGGCATCCGTGACAAACAAAATTATATTTTATATTGGGTCTGTTTACACATTCCCAGTGAAACCATCCGTTGCAGCTGTCACACTGAATCTGAAAGAGACACTGACTTTATAACATGTTTTGAAGCAGGGTGAAACGTGGAAGAACAGTTTGCTAATTAACACACCCAAGAGTCCTCAGTGTCTTCTGTGTATGGATATTTGTCCCCACAGGCCAAGCATAGTTCAGAGAGGTCCTCTGTGGAAATAAATTAATCAAAGTGATGCACATAATATTGGTGAAAGAATGTGTCAGTTGTACCTTATATCCATTTTATATTATATATTTACATTTATATATACCTGTTTCTTGTAGCAGGCAAAGGCCTATGTCTTGGCGAATGACATTTATGTTGGCCGCTGTGTTTTCAAACTCCAAATTACCTCCTTTTAAAATAGCTTCTGCAAACTATAAAATGATGTAATGAAAACAGGGCATAAATTCACAATTTAATATTAGTTAATTAAATAAATATATACGTACTTTGCATACAAATACACCACATGAATTGTCATCCTTCTGTAAGCAGTGTGGTACTTTACCACATTCCCAGTTTTCCCCAAGATTTCCTTTTGTGGCCATAAATTTGCTTTGTTTGAATTAAAAATGTTAATAAAAGGTAATAATCAGACTAACAATTAAAATGTGTAAGAAGGGCATATATTTGTACTGACCTTACAGCCTTTTTACAGTGTGCCAGTTTACTTGTGTTTTCACCAAGCGAATTTAGGTACAGTATTCTCCGTTTGTTAGGATATATCACCTGCAAAAATTATTATGCATGAATCTTGCTCTGAATTTAAACAATTTTAATTTACAGTGAAGGACAAGAATGGAAAGAAACAGACCAGGAGCGTCCAGTGATTGTTCTCATTAACTGTCCCAATAAGAACATCATACGCCCCTGGATTCATCTAGAGATGCAATGGAACGTTGTAACAACAGTTCAGTTCACCAGTTCTTTCATAGCAAAATAATGTTTTTTTACCCTTTTCATTGAACTGGGATTGCCTTGCCAAATACTTGTTGCTTGAAAGGAATCAAGCACATATGCCTTGCCAGCATGATTTTTTATGAGGTAAGACAAGTATGCATTGATAACCTAAAACAAATAAAACAAAGTTTACACCGAATATACCCTTACAGAGTATGGGTTTATGCCTAGAAGACTTATTTATTATTATATTTTTTTTTACAAAAGCAGTAACAACACACAATTTGCAAATTTAAGAATATGAATAAGTTGCATCACCTACCTCACTTTCAAGCATTTCCCCAGGTCTAAGGCGTTCAATATCCCATGTAAATAATTTATATGGGCCAATTTTACTGCAGAGTGTCCCACCTTTTTTTCTTGCCCATATTTCTTGTAACACTTTAGAGAGAGAGAGAGCACAGTTTTCATTCATTGCAACTAAAAAAAAATATTTAAATGAACATGTGCATGCATGTTGGCAAAATAACATACAGAGTTTTGCAGGACAGTTAGTCTGGAAAGCAGGCTGGATGGTAGCAGCACAGACAGGAGGCTGGGTGGAAGCAGCACAGACAGGAGGCTGGGTGGAAGCAGCACATACAGGAGGCTGGGTGGTAGCAGCAGGGGTGTAGGCAGGTGGGTTAGGGAGGGCTGAGGATACCGTAATAGGAAAGGAATCACTGAGTTTGGGGACTTTTGAGGGATACTCCTCCAAAAAATGCACTAAATGGTCCTTGTTAATCTTTGGACATGAATGTCCTTTATCGTCCTTCAAATCAATGGATTTGCCATCCACATTCATAACTGTGTATGGACCAATGTAGTCTGGGTCCAATTTACCACCCTTTCTCTGCCTGCTTCGCACGTTCTGACACTCTGTCTCCAACTTTGATTTCAAGGGATAATCCCTCCTCCAGTTTTCTTTTTTTAATTTTACATTGAACACAACTAATATTCTCCTGTACGGTTTTGAATATCCTGTCATGCCTTTTAATGCATTCTGCTACACACTCCTCTGCTACAATATCCTCAATGCTCTCATTGATCTAAGCAAGAAAAGTTGCATTCAACTTTGGTTTGCAAAAGAAAAATAACATTGACATGTAAAATACTAACCTCATAATTGTCAGGTACCTCACATGGATATCTAGCTTCATGGCCAAACATCAAGAAGTACGGAGAATATTGTGTAGTCATTTGCTTTTTTGTGCGGAGACCAAACATTGTGGCCTCCAAGTAGTCTGCCCAATTTTGTGGCTGCTTTCCCACCAGCTTACTCAACGACCTTTGAATATGAGAAGAGCCATCAATAGTGAAACATTCTTCATTTATGTAGTAATTTTGACAAATCAACCAGCTAAATGTCAATGTGAGGGACAAGAGAATAGGCATTCTTCAACTACCATCGATAGTCAATAGTTTAACTAGTTTATTGGGAATTGTCAATTTCATACCTTTGAATTGTGCCATTAAGTCTTTCAACCAAGCCATTAGTCTGTGGGTGGTACGGTGCACAAAAACTTCTTTGGATTCCCAGTAACTGACAGACACCCATATTGATCTGTATATAAACAAATAAATCCCATAAATCAATGGGAATTATAATATTTTTCCCAATTCCTAAATAAACAAATTAAAAGCAGCTAATTCAAGAAGTATAACCCTAACCTTGTTCACAAATTCTGTGCCTTGGTCAGTTAACAACCTTTTTGGTGCACCAAATTTGTAAAATAACTTTACAATGCAACCTGTAACCTCCTCTGCACTTTTAGTTTTTAGTGGGAAAGCCTCACACCACTTTGTGAAAGAGTCTATCATCACACATATATATTGATAGCCATTTTTAGTTGGTGTGAGCTTTCCCACTAAATCCATTCCAACAATTTCCCACGGCTCAGCCACCTGAGGAAAAAAGTGACATGTTTAATGTGGTTGGTTTCATAAGTAGAACATAATATAACCATTCCATTTACATTAATTTACCTCAATAGGTGTATAATCAGCTTTGTTCTTGATTTCAGTTTGCTTAGCCTGACAGGCTGCACAGTGCATGACCTAACAGAGATGGTAGTTTTAACAGTGCAGGAATGTATTAACATATGAAAAAGTAATCATTCATTTCTACTTACCCAATTTCTGATATCTACAGTCATGGAAGGCCAATAAAATATTTTACTGATGGCATCAGTGGTTTTTACTATGCCACAGCGAGCACCAATTGCATTTGTATGGAATTCAGTAAAAACATCTTTGGCCTCCTCTTTTCTTAAAACCTTGGCTAAACCACCCTCTCCACGTCTTCTTATGTAGTATAAAGCTTCATCTAAAAGTAGCAAGTTTTGTTCATTAAGATATCTTAACAGACCACAAGACTCACCCAGCCAAGGTCTTCAAAGTGCTTTCACTAAATAAGCCCAACTCACCTTTAATCGTGAAGTTCTTTGCCTTTCTTAAAAGTACATATTTTTGTTTTTTTGACAGATCATCCGGTAATGTTCCAGATGTTTTTAAACCCAACAACAGTTGGAAAGTTGTTTCATCCATTGTTTCCAAAAATTGACAAATTTAGGGTAGAAGGCCAAGTTTACTTATCAGAGGCTTATATTCAGTTCTACACCAGTTGATTCAGTGCTAGAGGCCTAACAAATTGGATTGATTAATTATATATCTGATTAATGAATTGCCCTCAAGGTGCAGAGAAGGTGGATCAGGAACAGACTGTCAAACTCACACATTATAATATCTGTGTTTTTATTTGGTTTGGACTTTTATTGTAATAATCTGTTCCTCAACCACACTGTGCATTCACACTTATGTATCCCATAACTGTGTATTTATTTTGTTAAGCATAGGCCTATCTCAAACATAGAAAACATGGACTGATGTAAGCAGAGCTTAAGACTCAAAACCTAGCAGTTTCTTGCTAAATCTTTACTTAAATATGCAGATAGTTACATCTGAATTTCCTTTTAGACATTCTTACTTAATGGAAATAATCCACCAAACAACAGTTTCTGTTCCATTCGACTGTTTGCGGTTCAACAAAGCCACGCCCATCGCGGAGCGAACTTATGCATATTCATCTTTACCCCGCCCACTGGAACAGTTTTTCACAGGAACTGAATATTACACAACACCTGCCATCGGTCCCGTTCTCTGTGTTTGTTGTCGTCTTCTAAATAATGCCGCGAGTGAGGCTTGAGGAAGTGACGTCGCCTGCATCTGCACAGTGCGACCTGATGCAGCCCCTGAATAATAATAGGCGCGTTCGACTTTAAGCGGCGCTACGCAGAATGGTCAGTGTATGGCATCAAAGTACCGCGAGAGCGATTTGAATGCATGGGATCCGACTGCTTTCTTATCGCTCTCGCGGTACTTTGATGTCATACACTGACCATTCTGTGCAGCGCCGCTTCAAGTCGAACTCGCCTAATAATGTGACTAAACGAGACAAAATAACGTTATAACATTTCGTTTCGTCTCGTTTTGGTCAACGAAAATGAAGAGACATTTTAGCATAGTTTTTATGCGTCAACATTTGTCAACAATATTGCATTATACATTTAATTATAGTCATCATCACATGACCAGCATTTACGTTGCGTCTCGTCTCGTTTTCGTCACGTGATAAAGGTTCGTTGATGACGATATTTAGTCATAATTTTCGTTGACGAAAGCAACACTAGTTCCATATCAATAAATAAAACTTATGGGCATCAATGCTTTGGAAGTGTGGACTGTTTAATGACCAGCGAGTAGTTACAGTTTTCATGGGTAAAATTTTTCAGTTAGTCTGATATTACATTCAGTAATTTGGAGCTATTACTACAGAAAACAGTGATACTTTTTAATACTGCTGATGATGTGTAGTTGCTGTCATTACACTGGGGAGGAGACAGAATAACATAATGAGAAAGGCGTTTTTTTTAATAATCATGTTTTTGTCATCATTTCTGAACAAGCTTATAATTAAGGCCGTTTCACACTGGGCACGATGCGAAAAAGCAGTCGTGACACACCGAGCGTGAAACGATTGATCGCCTTCTGCTAATTCACGCCTGCACGCTAAGTGGCGCCGACCAACAATTCATTTTTCCTCAGATGTGTCTCGTATACGGATTTAACATCGTCCGCTGCTCAATATACAGCATTAAATTAAGATAAATAAAGTTTGGTTCTACACTAGAAATGCAAACTATCTATAACGCTTACAAGAATACATCCTATAATATAATTAGAGGTACAGCATCAAGCTACACTTGAACATTCATGTAATTATTAATGTATTTGCTTAAAACCCACTTTAAAGGAACACTCCACTTTTTTTGGAAATAGGCTCATTTTCCAACTCCCCAAGAGTTAAAAAGTTGAGTTTTACCGTTTTTGAATCCATTCAGCCGATCTCCGGGTCTGGCGATAGCACTTTTAGCTTAGCTTAGCATAGATCATTGAATCTGATTAGACCATTAGCATCACGCTCAAAAATGACCAAAGAATTTCGATATTCTTCCTATTTAAAGCTTGACTCTTCTGTAGTTACATCATGTACTAAGACCGACGGAAAATGAAAAGTTGTGATTTTCTAGGCTGATATGGCTAGGAACTATACTCTCATTCAGGCGTAATAATCAAGAAACTTTGCTGCTGTACTATCTGTGCAGCAGGTGCAGTGATATGACGCAGCGCCTTAAAGTAGTCCCCAGCTCATAGCCTATGATATAGCTGGGGACTACTTTCAGGCGCTGCGTCATATCACTGCGCCTGCTGCACTCATGGTACAGCAGCAAAGTTCCTTGATTATTACGCCTGAATAAGAGTATAGTTCCTAGCCATATCAGCCTAGAAATTCGCAACTTTTAATTTTCCATCAGTCTTAGTACACGATGTAACTACAGAAGAGTCAAGCTTTAAATAGGAAAATTATCGAAACTCTTTGGTCATTTTTGATGACCAAATGCTAATGGTCTTATCAGATTCAATGATCTATGCTAAGCTAAAAGTGCTACCGCCAGACCCAGACATCGGCTGAATGGATTCAAAAACTGTAAATCTCAACTTTTTAACTCTAGGGGAGGTGTAAAATGAGCCTATTTCCAAAAAAAGTGGAGTGTTCCTTTAAAGGTGCTGTATGTAAGTTTTTGACTCTACTAAAGCTTAAAAATACCATAATATGTTTGCAGATATTTAAGAAACATGCTATGTTTGCAGATATTTAAGAAACATGCTAAGTTAACATACTTGTTTATCTGAAAAACAATGCTACAGTCAGTTATTCTCCTTTGAAAATGTGCGGTCCGGCCCGGAATGTCGGTTTGTGTTTTGGTTTGTGAAACCTGCCCACTGCCAGTTTACCCAATTGTATTTCGGCACGCCGGGTTACCAGTTGGCGGGAAAACACAGCGTATTTCATTTCATTCATCGTCATGTGCGCTCGTTCCTGTTGGTGTTGTTAATCTGGCAACCTGTGTGTGCGTCAAGTCTGAGGAGGAGGGGCCGGGTGAAAAAAACCCTCTCCAATATTTTGAATTTGGACTGCAATAGCATATCTATATGGTATAGATATCTAACGGCCATTTCATCGCAGAGCGACGGGGAAAAAAATAATCTCAACCAATGACAGCATTTAGTAGTGATGGAAAGTTTGATTCTTTCAAGAGATTTGTTCACTTTCAGTTCGTTCACTAAAATGATTCGTTCACTGATTCGTTCAGTGACCATTTCTTCATATTACATAAATACGCCAGCAGGTGGCGAAAAAGAGTGTATTATGTGTTATTATGTCTCAACGAACGTACTGTATTTACTTGTTACATAAAACTGATTTGGCTTTATTAAAATGTGTGCCTAATCTACTCATTAAATAAATACGTCTAAATAAATGGTTCAGATGACCAAAACATCTTAATAATGCATACAATGCATAATTAACATTTTTAATTGTTTGGTCAGACGTTAACACATTCATAAATCTGGGATGTTAAACGTGTCGTGGAGTTATGTTCTGTATGTTAAATATGAATATAAACTGTATGTGCACAGTAACTGTGCTTTGCATCCACTTTCTGCTGATTGCTGAACGAGACTGACTCAAATGACCGACCTACCCGCACACATTCGTTCACGAACGACATGTACCAGTTCGTTTAATTCGTTCACGAATGAGATCTCTCTCGTTCAGACTCAAAACAGCATATCGGTCAGTGATGGGCGTGTTCGTTCAGTAACGACCATTCGTGAATGAAAAGAACCAGTTGTTGAACGATATGGCGAGCTCGGCTCGTGTAGCTTGGCATATTTGCAGCAAAGAAAGAAATTTACACTTTACCATTGTAATGAAAACTGACCCACTAGGTGTTTTAGACTTAGTTTTGTGGTATTTGCACTTTGACCAATTCTCTCAAGATCTCTCTCGTTACTCGTTCAGTACTCTGTACAGTAAACTGTAAGTAAATTGTAAATAAAAACAGGTAAATTGTTCAAAGTACAAAATATACCACAAAACTAAGTCTAAAACACAGTAGTGGGTCAGTTTTCATTACAATGGTAAAATGTAAATTTCTTTCTTTGCTGCAAATATGCCAAACTACACGAGCCGAGCTCAACCTGTGTGCCATCATTATCGTTCAACAACTTGTTCTTACGTTCACGAACGAGATGTACCAGTTCATTCAACTAGTTCACGAACGAGATCTCTCTCTCGTTCAGAGCAACTCGGTCAGTGAAGGGCGTATTCGTTCACTACATTCAACAAATCACATGCTCTGTCACATCTCATACTCGAATGCTATTGGCTCGAGGTTTAGTCAGTCTTTGACAGGATGAAACAGTCCACAGACTAGAGCTAACAGCGCCACGCTGCTCTGAAGGGAGGAATTTCAGTGAACGAGATATATGAGTCAATGGATTACGTGAACGAGAACGATTCGTTCACCTAAAAGATTCGTTCAAAAAGAACGAGTCGTTCACGAACGTAACATCACTAGCATTTAGGGTAGGCCTAAGACCTCAGCAGCGCTCGCATTAATGCTCCTGATAAAATTATTTAGGCTAAGCATCAACATTCACAAAGCAATGTTCACTGTTATTTTTAACAGAAAAGCTAGCATGGGCTGCTGCGTGCATGGTTTGGCATGGCAGAATACGACAGAACTACATCCCTATGTCTTGTAACGGTGGTGGGCCCCAGAAACAGTTTAAATCATTACTTAAATAACTACATTAAAGTGTTCGGGCGCCAGACAGGAGTAGGCCTGTCAATATTTAAATATAAACCCAGATAAGCTCTAAAAGCCACCGATTACATGGTTATAAATCAAACTAAGTTTACACTCTTTACCACAACCACAAAAATAAATAAATGAACAGAATAAATGCACAAGCAAATGAGGGTTTTATTTATATAATGGAGAGCAGTGGTGGACGAAGTACACAAATCAAGTACTTGAGTAAAAGTACAGATACGTATAATAAAATATTACTCCAGTAAAAGTAAAAGTACTGTTTTTTCAATTTTACTCGAGTGAAAGTACAAAAGTACTAGATTTTTTATGTACTTAAGTAAAAAAGTACTGATAGATAGATTTATTTTCCAATTTTATATAGACTACTTTATTTAATTTTATATTAGCACATATTTTTATAATCCTACTGCCCAAAATACCTGGGATTTTCCCAAAATAACCACTATATGGAGTCAAGATATATATTTTGTTGTTGATATGGACTACGTTGACGAGAGTGATGTAGTAATGTTCACTGTGAAGCTTACACTGAGATAAGAAAGTGTTTTAAAGCTTATTGTTTTGCAGAATGTCACAGTTATATGAGTCATTCTATATTTAGGGGTACATTTCAGGTCAGCCAAGAAGTCAGAAAATGAGTTTTTTTTTTTGATAAATAAACGAGGTGGTTGACTAATATATCTCCTTAATGTGCTAAATTAATTATCTGGCAAGCTTAAGCTCTAATTACTTTTTAAATATGTTAATGAAAATTAAAGTTTGATTCGTTATTTTGTCAACTGTGTTACGGACAAATGCTGTGTCAAATGAAACATGAATAAAGTACCACATGTTTGATAAGACATTTGTTTGAAGGTTTTAGAGTCTATTCACCAGAGTTGTTTATGTTATCTGCCTAACTGATTTGAAAATATGAATTTGGGTCATCATAATGGGCATTCAGTGAGATGCTATCATGAAGGATGAAACTTTCTTCAACATAAATCCACGGTATGCTGAATTTAGTGTTATTCGCCATCCTTACCAAAGACATCCATCTCCAGAGATATCCCCATCTTTTTGTCTGACGGTTTAGTTCACATTTAAATGATTTATAACATAAAAACCACACATAACACAGTTGACAAAGCAACACAGTTGACATGAGTAACACAGTTGACAGGTAGCAACTTAGTATCCATAAAGCATTTTAAACACACACACATTATAATAATATACATTATAACGTTACTGACTATATTATATTATTATAAAGTTAAATTAAGTTTTATAATGCATCATGACACTTCAAGTTGTAAGGACTTGTTCAATAACATCATAACACTTTATCAGTCATGAACTGAGCAGAAATTAGTGTGACCATACATGCCATTCTTCCCGGACATGTCCTGGCCAAGATTTCTATATTGCTTTGATTCAAAGTACCTCGAGAGCGTTTCGAAAACACAAGGAACCAATGTCATACACCGCACGCAAACAAAGCCAAAACCTAGATATTTTAGGCAATGTAGAAATCCTGGCCAGGACGTGTCCGGGAAAAATGGCTCGTATGGTCACCCTACAGAAACAGATATATGCCAAATCTATAATATTATATAGGTTTAAGTCAATCATGAGGAATTCTGAATGCTTTATAACCCTTGAAAAATGTGAATATAATGTGTATATAATGTGTGGCCATGATTAGATCAGTTAAGTGTATCCATTGTAATGCAAATCATGGTATTTAGGCAATTCCTATGTAATGACAATAGTTTGTGATTTATTTATTTATTTTTATCAACAACACTCAGTGGGAGCATAAATTGACCCACAAAAGTTGTTTGTACCGCACTCTTTCGTCGCTTGATCTTTCGTTTAGGTGCGTTGATCCATTAAATCACTTATTATACAAAACCATGACCCGCACTCACATGAAATAGTCTTTTCTTTTCGTTTTATTCTACATTTTATTACCAATAGGACAAGGACACATACGTTTCGGCTCAAAGGCCTTTCTCAGTGTGTATAAATTGCATAAATTGACCCTAAATTGCCAACAATGTGAACCGTGTTAATCCTTGTCAACTGTGTTACAGCTGATGGGTAACACAGTTGACAGATAACACAGTTGACATTTCGGCCATTTTAGGGCCTTGTGCAAACTGCTGACCTTGGACTAGTTAGTACATGACCTTGATTAACTTATGTTTTTATATTCTTTCTCTACATATTTATACATATAACATGTGACAAAAGTTCACCAGAACATGTTGATAACAGTTGACGGTCAATAAATCTATTCTACGTGCAGACGATAATATAGATACAATATTGAAGAGGAGAAGTTATGCCTTTCCACACTGTCTTCAAATTTCCCTCCAAAAAAGGAAAATACATCAATTGATGTTGGACATGTGACTTTGGAACAAACCATTGCTGATTTATAGGGGGTTTTATAGTGAGTAACACAGTTGACATTGATTTCTCGGATGTACACAAAATGGATGATTTAATGTAGATGCATGAGCAAAAAAAATTTTAAAACACCTTTCTCATAATTTAATGATAATTTTGGACAAATAATTATAAGACATATATTCAGAAACATGTATTTTAGAGCTAATCTGAAGAGCAAAACCTCACATTTACCAAATCGGACAGCACAAAAACAGCAACTTCCAGTATAGAATAAGCCATTTTTGCAAGATAAAAGATGGATATCTGTTGGATTTTTGTATTAAATTAATTAGAAATGTCCCCTGATATAAAAGTGATCATCGGTTGAAGTGAAAAGTTAATGAAAAATTAGTAAAATTGATAAGAGTGTCCATGGACATGACATGTACCCCTAATTATAGAATGACTCATATATGACATGAGAATTAGGCCTTAAGTTAGGAAGAACATTTTAAGGAAAATATAATTATATTTTCATAATGATGTTTTTCTTCTCAAACCTTGTCTGTGGTGTAAAACACGCCTGTCCAAATGCCCCCAGAGGGCATCACTTTCCACTTTGATAATTACTGTAGTTACCATGTTCTGAACACATCCTTTCTTTTTACCTCAGATGTAATCTCTCTAGGTGGTTGAATAAAAATATTTGGACTTTATATCTAAAAATTTCCTCAACTTAGCACCAGCAAGCTTGTTAGCTAGACAGTTAGCATCAGGTAACAATATTTACTTATTTTCAGTATGGTTATGAATAAACATTCATATCTGTCTACTCGGCTAGTTGATCTAAACAATATAAAAAATGATACTGTTGATAAACAATATAAAAACAGACATCACATAGGGCTAAATGCGTAGCATTTTAATAAAACTGCTAACGTTACAGCAGCGGTGAATATGAACGAGTATGAGTTATTTTATTTAATCTGTGTTATTTTAATGTTTCGTTTTTTGACCTAAAACAGAGACAGTGACATTGATCTGTCTGCATTCAAGCATTTCAGAGGGCTTAAATAGATCACCCTTTACAGCAGATTTAGTTCACAAACAACTGACAGTTTTGAGCTAAATATGATTTTCAGTTACAATAATTAATCCTAAAATTCGACATTAGTAACTTACTTTTCGCAGCATCAGTTGCGCACGCGCGCCCGGTTCTTTACTTGTGAGTTCAGTTCACTGGAGACTCGCTCTAAACGGATCATTTGAATCAGTGAGTTTTCGACTCGAGAACAGCTGCAATCGGATCATTCCAATTCGTGAATGAATCGTTTGTTGCGATTTGCGAACCGATTTAACAGGTTCATTGAAAAGAATCAGTTTGTTCATGAATAAACCACCGCTTCTGCGTCTCGGAGCACGTGATGTATTATAAGGAGTAACGATTATAACGGTTTTATGAAATGTAGTGAAGTAAAAAGTACGATCTTATGCTTTGGAATGTAGTGAAGTAAAAGTAAAAGTTACTCAAAATAAAACTACTCCAGTAAAGTACAGATACTTGAAAAATTTACTTAAGTACAGTAACAAATTACTTTTACTTCATTACTGACCACCACTGATGGAGAGTCCCATTATATTTTCATATACACAAAGTAGAATTGTCCAACAAAAATCAGTACATCACTGTAACCTCTTAAGACCTTGCCAAAGAGAGAAAGGGGGAAAAAAAACTGTTGCGAATATCGGGAGATGCTGGTCCACTCTATTCCCGCATTCAACTAGGCAGATTCAAGAGTCCAGTTCTCATTGGCTATAACACAAAAGCAAAGAGAAAAAAATAAATAAATACATATAAATTCAAACAAGGTTAATAAAGTAAACTGTTCAGCTCATAATAGAAACTAATATAAAAAAGGTCAATATACTGATGAAGAAACAATGAAGGTGTGTGGCGAAAGTGATGTGAGCGTGTGTGAGGTGTGTATGTGTGTGCAGACGAAACCAGCCAGCTGTACAGATGAGCCGCTACTCCCCAGATCTCTGCTTGGAACATTGCTTTGAAAGACGAATTGGAGGATATGAAGGAAGGACGCCTCCCTCGTTACATAAGGGATCTAAAATATGGTCATGCAGAACAAGGCATTAATATGTGCTTTATAAGTACTAATAAACAGCCAATATGCTAATAATATGCATGCTAATAATAACTAGTTGCATGCTAATAATAACTAGTTAATAGTGAGAATTGGTCCCTAAAATAGTGTTATTTAAATGGTTTATGAACCTGCAATTTTTACACTTTAACAATTCACAACTAGTATTATGTACAAATTAAACTGTAAAAAAATAAAAACATAATACAATAAGTATAACATTGATATTGACATTATATTACAAAGAAGCCACTCATTCACATTAATGGCTATGATACCACTTTGTGACCTTTATCATTCAGTGGTCACTGAAAATTGCTTTTCAAGCAGCAGTTAGTCCACAGCTGGTTAATTGTTCCAGATAAAGTCAAAGGTTCCGTGGTGTCCCACATGTGAAACTCCTATTTTCTGATGGCTCTCTTAACAACAGATGAGCTATGGCTTGTGTTTGCTCTGCATTTTCTTTGCTGAACTGAGTTGCTATTTCAAAAGGTGGTATGAGTTTGGCCCCACATTCTGCCAGCATCTTCTCAATAGTGAATCCTTTGTCAGCCATGCAAGCATCACCTGGCTCCAGCAAGTCAAGAAGCCCCTATTGTTTCTCACTTTTACTTTTACTTTTAGTCATTTAGCAGATGCTTTTGTCCAAAGCGACTTACAAATAAGTAACCAAAACTAAAAGTCAAAACTCTGTAAATACTATATAAACACATTTAAGAAAATAAAGAAATTAAATAAAATTGACAAATGCATACAACAACATTTCAATACTAAACATTTAAATGAAACCAAAAAAAAAACATAAGCTAAAAACAATTCAAAATATTAAAACAACAAATGAGTATGACTATAAAAATGCTTGCAACATAACACCAAAAAAAACAACTACATGTGTATGTACAGCCACACACATATACATACATACAGTATAAAAATAAATTAAATATATATATTATTTCATTTCCATGTAGTATGGAGTACTAAAATAACTAAAATTAAATAAAACTAAAACTGAATAAACAACCTATACAGACAACAACACTAAGCCAAGCACACATGTTTTAAAACAACAACTTACTTACACATAGTAAGAAATGGTTATAAAAACTGAAACAGAAGTGAAACAAGTAGTAGGAAAGAGGAAAAATAAAAAGCGATACTTATATCCTTTGCCGGTGTCCCTGTCCGGTGGAGTCGCACGGTGGAGTCGATGGTCTTTACACTCTTCGGTCTTCACACGACAACTGCCGCGACCGCTGCCGCGGTATAATAACCTTTTTTATACCGTCTAACAAATCACTATTTGAATTCAGCTGGACACACTTTCCTGTTTAACACAAAAAATGGCCAAGCAAGTGCAGACACTGACAAGATACGCGATACAGTATGAGACCAAACGCGATTTCAGCAAGTCATTTTCATCAACTTTTTATCGGAGATGGAACCTGTGAACAAGCTGGACACAAAGGTAACTGCTCCGTATGGAGTAATACCTATCAGCCCCTTGAAGGTAGTGGTATTTTTATATGAGGAGAACACCTCAGACTGGAGTGTGAGTAAAGATGGATTCTGGCACCTTATCTCTGTGCAGCCAATGAAGATCCTCACCTCTCGACAAAACTGCCTAAACTTCTCAGGCATGTTGGAATTCACTTGTTGTCTGCTCATCCATATTGACAAAGATCCAAAGACAAGGTAAAGATAATTAGCCTTGTGGGCAGCGCGCCAACATATAGAGGGTTTCATCAGGCGTACGCGCCTGGCCCGAAGTTAACTTCCGGTCTGTGTTTGTTTATCGGTCTGGTTAGTGGCACCGGCTACAAACGCAGTTAAAGTTAAAGTGATGAGTAATGAAGTTGGGCTCAGGTTGCTGTGCTGTGGGATGTGTTTCCCATACATTTATTTATTATTGGGGACCCATGTTTTTATAATCCTGCTGACAGTGGACTGATGAATGTAGAACCGATCTCCCAGATCCTTCTCCTTCAGACTCAGCAACTGGTAAACCAAGAAGAGGAACAGTTCGTCGATCAGTGGAAGGCATCGGCTCTTAATGTTCTGAGAACGTTTTTCTAACGTTATGTTTTTGTTGTTTGAACGTTTTTTGGAATGTTCCAAAAACGTAGAAATGTCCAGTTTGCTTAACGTTCCTAGAACGTTATTTTATGGTTAGCATAACGTTCCTGCAACCTAAATTTAATTAAAAAAATATAACGTTCTATGAACGTTTATTTGGAACATTCCAAGAACGTAAAAATGTCCAGTTTGCCTAACATTGATGTTATTTTATGGTTAGCATAATGTTCCTATAATGTTCTTTCCACCAAGATTTTATTAAAAATACAACATCCTAAAAACATTTATTTGGAACATTACGTTTAGTTTAATAAAATATTATTTAAGATTAGCAGTGTTTCAACATTCTCTTTCAACATCATTTTTATTAACACAACCTTCCAGATATGAGCAAGTACATAATTACACGTGCATTTCAACAGGTATCTGAATTATTAAAGATAATCTCTTTCAAAAATCTCATTAACACATTGAACAGACTATATATATATATATATATATATATATATATATATATATATATATATATATATATATATATATATATATATATATATATATTTAAAGACGGTTACATGAGTAGTTACACGAGTAAGTATGGTGACACAAAATAAAACGTGGCGATTTTCTAAGCAGATAAAAAATGTTAACTATAATGTATGGCGGAAGAGCACTTCGACCTCTGTGCAGTAATATCTTCACTCCTGAAAACTCCCCCTCTCCCTCTCCCTGATAGTGCAGGCCACATTGGTTGTATTGACGGAAGAAGGGGAGGGGGAGTTTTCAGCAGTGATGATATTACTGCGTCGAGGTCGAAGTGCTGCGAAGTGCTCTTCCGCCATACATTATAGTTATCATTTTTTATCCGCTTAGAAAATCACCACGTTTTATTTTGTGTCACCATACTTACTCGGGTAACTACTCATGTAACCGTCTTTAAATAGGGAAAACATGGAAGTGTTTGGTGGCTTCTAAATTCATCCCAGTTTGGATCCTAAGGAATTAATGGTGCTAAGCTAAACACTAGCATAGTGGTGCTGCGCGCTAGAGTGATTAAGTGCACGGACTGAGACGGGAGAGGTACGTATCAACTCGTCTAAGTTGAGGGAAGAACATATTGGAATATGGAAAAACGGTGGCGTTTTCCTTTATGATGATTTTGAAATGGCAACTCATTAAGATCTAAACATGGGATTTATAAACTTGGCTCTTAATATTTTGTGCTTTGTAACATGCCAACACACAAAAATTCGTCCTAAATGAACAATGTAGGAAAGTTTGAACTATACTATGTGTGCTGATTAGGAGATTTTGCTCGCCCCAGGGTGTCAGTAAAAACAAGGCACAGGATTCAGAACATTCTGACTTTACTGTTGTAAGTGTGTGGTCTGAAATGAACAAATAAACGATATTATACATCTAATACAGTTCTTAGTTTACTGCAATACTTTACAACACACATTTAGCATGTAGGAGGAAGATGTTGTTTATGTCAAAACTGAAACTAAGCCGTTCACACAGAACGCATATTTATCGCATTTTCTAGAGGAACATCTATCACCGTTGCTCTCACGTCTCGCATAAGAGAGCCGCATGTTTAGAAAGCCATGTAAAATTAATGTAAGTTCAACTTTTACAAAACATGTCTCGACACTTTATGGTGTTTTTTCCCCATCTCACTGCATCACAAGTTTTAAAATGAAAAAAAGTACTCTTTGTGATCGGTTTTCAGTCCTTTGTATTAAACTATACATACATACATACATACATGCATGATGCTGTTTTGTTTCTAATTGTTTAAGCAATTTAATTAATTATATCAGTCATTCTTGAGACATGGGACAAAACATGTCCAACAATTGTAACAGCTATATTTGGTATAAAAAAATAAAAATATTTTGAATTGTAAATGTTATGGGGATTAATAATGGAATATATTTAACACAATTATCCCCTTCAATTTAATTTCATCATTATTATGTGAAATCTACGACACTTATTGTCTTCCACTACATCTAAAACAGTGTGTCCACAGAGAAGGGTTCAATCATTCATATGCTATAAAATGGATAATTTTTTTTTTTTTTAATGATAAAAAAGAGCTTGTTTTATCAAAAGCAACACTTAATAATATCCCATATCAAAGAAAGGTTGTTTTTCAGTGACACACGCATGTTTCATAAGGTTTCAAAGTTGTGTCCTCACTTTTTGTCAACACTGTCAGAATAAAATCAGGAAATATCAGGGGCAGCTGTCACTCTAAAGGACCCCCCTCGCCACAGTCCTCCTCTGTAGAGTACATCAGTGTCAGACAGGCTCTGGTCAGTTTTATAGTTTTAGAATATTTTAAATCCTAATGTTAATATTTCCTGTGTCACAACCATGATATGTCTGTTTGTTTGGTTGTTTGTTTATTTATTTATATAGCACAGTTTAATACAACTCACGTTGCCCAAAGTGCTTCACAATCACAAGCTAAAAAACACAAAATAGCAGAAATAAACATATCCACATCACATAAACACACATAGGCAATAACCCATTTAAAGAAGCTCTCCATTTGAATTTAAAAGATGTTGTTTTAACATAGCTTTGAACATGGGTAAGGATTTGGCAGATCGAATAGATTGAGGGAGGTCATTCCACAATTTAGGGCCTGCTCGAGAAAAGGCTCTGTCACCTCTATGTTTATATTTTGTCCTGGTAGTGCAAAGCAGCTGTTGATTTTCTGATCTCAAGGATCTAGAGGGGGTGTAAATTGCCACCAAACCAGACAAATACACAGGAGCTAAATTGTGCAAGGCCTTAAAAACAAGTACGAGGATCTTATAAATAATTCTAATTCATACTGGCAGCCACTTTAATGAAATTAATAATGGAGTCACAGATTCATATTTCTTTGCCGACTTTATCATTCTTGCTGCAGCATTTTGGATGTTCTGTAAACGCATGAGTGCTCGAGCATCAACTCCATAGTAAAGAGAATTACAATAATCCATTCGAGAAAAAACAATGGACGTAATTGCTTTCTCAAAATCTGAACTAGATAGAAATGGTTTAGTCTTAGCTAACAGACGTAGATTAAAACCCTCTGGTTGTGTTCGGACTCCTGTCACTCTTGTTGTGTTCCCGGTCAAAAATGACCGGACTCCAAACAACTGCTTATAAATCTGTCATTATGCTATATTATCACTAAATATTGGATTCATTCTTTTTGTCAACTTGTTTTCTTTCATTTAGGACTGGTTTTGTGTTTCTATTTGCATCTGATTAATCGTAGGCCTCATTTATCCGAAAGTAGGCTCCTCGTTTTTTGAGTGAAAAAATGTTTTTTTATGAATAATTTTCACAATATTAAACAAAAAATTATAAAAATTTGCACTGTTTCTCACACTAGTGTACTTTAATGATTAATCAGGAAGTTTGCTTTTAAATGCTTTTATTTTGTACAAAATTGCAAAAAGTCACACTTGTGGTGTTCCCGGTCAAAAATGACCGGACTCCGATCAATTGCTTATAAATCTGTCATTATGCTATATTATCACCAAATATTGGATTCATTCTTTTTGTCAACTTGTTTTCTTTCATTTAGGACTGGTTTTGTGTTTCTATTTGCATCCGTTTAATCGTAGGCCTCATTTATCCGAAAGTAGGCACCTCCTTTTTTGAGTGAAAAAATCATTTTTTATGAATAATTTTCACAATATGAGATAAAAAATTATGAAAATTTGCACTGTTTCTCACACTAGTGTACTTTAATGATTAATCAGGAAGTTTGCTTTTAAATGCTTTTATTTTGTACAAAATTGCAAAAAGTCACACTTGTGGTGTTCCCAGTCAAAAATGACCGGACTCCGATCAATTGCTTATAAATCTGTCATTATGCTATATTATCACCAAATATTGGATTCAATCTTTTTGTCAACTTGTTTTCTTTCATTTAGGACTGGTTTTGTGTTTCTATTTGCATCCGTTTAATCGTAGGCCTCATTTATCCGAAAGTAGGCACCTCCTTTTTTGAGTGAAAAAATCTTTTTTTATGAATAATTTTCACAATATGAGATAAAAAATTATGAAAATTGGCACTGTTTATCACACTAGTGTGCTTTAATGTTTAATCAAGAAGTTTGCTTTTAAATGCTTTTATTTTGTACAAAATTGCACAAAGTCACACTTGTCAAAAATGGCCGGCCATTGAAAGTGAATGGGGAAGAATGAAAGTAAGAGAAACAACTAGTGTTCAGGAGAATGTTGTGCTTGCAAACATAAAGGCCTTGGACCTGTGCGTGTGTGGATGCATGTATACTCACGCTATCACACTCACACACACACACACATCTATGCATACAAACTATTGTGAGAATTACCAACGCTATCTCGCGGCAATTCGTACGTATTTTACGAGGTGGCTAATTCGTATGAATTCGTACGACCTCACTCGTACGATTTAGTAAGATTTGTCTAAACCCCACTGACGGGTAGGTTTAGGGGCGGAGTTAGGTGTAGGTCATTCGTACTAATTCATACGAATTGGCAACTCGTAAAATACGTACGATTTAGCAAAAATCGTATGAATTCCTACGAATTAGCCACCTCGTAAAATATGTACGAATTGCCATGAGATCGGGCTGGAATTACCAACGCTATCTCACGGCAATTTGTATATATTTTACGAGGTGGCTAATTCGTACGACCTCACTCGTACGATTTACTACGATTTAGTACAATTTGTCTAAACCCCACTGACGGGTAGGTTTAGGGGCTGAGTTAGGTGTAGGTCATTCGTACAAATTCATACGAATTGGCAACTTGTAAAATATGTACGATTTAGCAAAAATCGTATGAATTCCTTACGAATTAGCCACTTCGTAAAATATGTACGAATTGCCGTGAGATCGGGCTGGAATTACCAACGCTATCTCACGGCAATTCGTACATATTTTATGAGGTGGGTAATTCGTATGACCTCACTCGTACGATTTAGTATGATTTAGTACAATTTGTCTAAACCCCAGTGACGGGTAGGTTTAGCGGCGGAGTTAGGTGTAGGTCCTTCGTACAAATTCATACAAATTGGCAACTCGTAAAATACGTACGATTTAGCAAAAATCGTATGAATTTGTACGAGTGAGGTCGTACGAATTCGTACGAATTAGCCACCTCGTAAAATATGTACGAATTGCCATGAGATCGGGTTGGAATGACACCTATTTCATCCTACCCTGAACTGCATGCAATATGCTTTTATGAATCTGATATTATAACTCTCTCTCTCTCTCACACACACACACACACACACACACACACACACCACATGCTCAAACTGCCTTGTCTTTATCCTGCATTGACTTCAAAATAATCTTTTCTTTCACCACATATTCTAGACAAAACATTATGACAATAGGTTTTGAGGCTTTCGTGTTCTCACAGAGTAGACGAAAGTTTACAAATAAATGCTAGAGTATACAAATGCCTCACAGTGCCTTGCTTGTCATTCACAAGAGGAAGGGACAACTAAGGATGAATCTTACAATGAAGATGCATTGCAAGATATATTGGAAGAGGAAAACATCACTGAACAAGCTGAAAACCTTGCAACAACTGAAGTGGAGCAATCTTCTGATTTCGAGGACCCAGCTGAAGTTGATGTAACGTTCTGGTCAAAGGATGGAAAAAAAAATATTATTTTGAAGTCAATGCAGGCCAAAGACAAGGCAGTTTGAACGTGTGTGTGTGTGTGTGTGTGTGTGTGTGTGTGTGTGTGTGTGTGTGTGTGTGTGTGTGAGTGAGTGAGTGAGTGAGTGAGTGAGTGAGTGAGTGAGTGAGTGAGAGAGAGAGAGAGAGAGAGAGAAAGAGAGTTATAATATCAGATTCATAAAAGCATATTGCATACAGTTCAGGGTAGGATGAAATAGGTGTAATACTCACAATAGTTTGTATGCATAGATGTGTGTGTGTGTGTGAGTGTGATAGCGTGAGTATACATCATCCACACACGCACAGGTCCAAGGCCTTTATGTTTGCAAGCACAACATTCTCCTGAACACTAGTTGTTTCTCTTACTTTCATTCTTCCCCATTCACTTTCAATGGCCGGCCATTTTTGACAAGTGTGACTTTGTGCAATTTTGTACAAAATAAAAGCATTTAAAAGCAAACTTCTTGATTAAACATTAAAGCACACTAGTGTGATAAACAGTGCCAATTTTCATAATTTTTTTATCTCATATTGTGAAAATTATTCATAAAAAATGATTTTTTCACTCAAAAAAGGAGGTGCCTACTTTCGGATAAATGAGGCCTACGATTAAACGGATGCAAATAGAAACACAAAACCAGTCCTAAATGAAAGAAAACAAGTTGACAAAAAGATTGAATCCAATATTTGGTGATAATATAGCATAATGACAGATTTATAAGCAATCGATCGGAGTCCGGTCATTTTTGACCGGGAACACCACAAGTGTGACTTTTTGCAATTTTGTACAAAATAAAAGCATTTAAAAGCAAACTTCCTGATTAATCATTAAAGTACACTAGTGTGAGAAACAGTGCAAATTTTTATATTTTTTTGTTTAATATTGTGAAAATTATTCATAAAAAAAGATTTTTTCACTCAAAAAATGAGGAGCCTACTCTCAGATAAATGAGGCCTACGATTAATCAGATGCAAATAGAAACACAAAACCAGTCCTAAATGAAAGAAAACAAGTTGACAAAAAGAATGAATCCAAAATTGAGTGATAATATAGCATAATGAGAGATTTATAAGCAGTTGTTTGGAGTCCGGTCATTTTTGACCGGGAACACAACAAGTGTGACTAGGTGAAATAAAACCCACAAAAAATTAAGAAAATTCTAAAAAAATTAGTGAGAAGTACTTATACCCTATGTGCACAAAGTCAGTAAGTTTGAGTCCAATGCGATAACGTTAACTAGTATTTTCGGGAAAACAAAAATCTTTTTCGGGTCAATTTGACCCGAACACAACCAGAGGGTTAAGAAAACAAGATCTCACCACAGAACTAATTTGCCTGTCCAACTTTAAATCACTATCCAGAACAAATCCCATTTTTTTTTACACTAGATTTTACAAAACCAGTCAAAGAAGTTGCATTCAAGCACTGAAGCAATCATGCTTTCTAGGGCCAAACACAATAACATCGGTTATATTTTCGTTAAGCTTCAAAAAATTTGCAGCCATCCAGTCCTTAACATCGTGTAAGCATGCTAATAAAGCGTCAAGTGAATTTGAATTAAACTCTCTCACGGGCAAGTAAATCTGCGTATCATCAGTGTAACAGTGGAATGACACTTTATGTTTCCAAAACATAGCCCCCAATGGTAGCATATAAAGGGAAAAAAGAATTGGAGCAAGAATTGATCCTTGTGGGACTCCCCAAGGAAGATGTAATCTCGAAGAATTACAGCCCCCAAAACTAACAGAAAAAAATCTGTCCGTGAGATAAGATTTAAACCATTTGAGAACGTCAACACCATCTTCCAATTTCGAATGAAATTATTTGAAATATGTAGATCATTGTATTCTCCTGAAGCAGGTTCTTTTAGCATCTAGCATTAACAGAGAAAACAAAATGGCTACAACATGAACTCCATTTATTTTGTGAAAGAAATGCTAAATTTGTCAACAGTCAGATTTTGTTCCAATAATATATCAAAATACTTATATGTGGCTCTTAAATAAAAGCTTTAGAAGCAATAACATACTCACTGTTTGTTGTGTTTGTTTTAATACAGTAATTGATTAATTCAATATATTTGATAGTTAAAGAGACTACAAATTCAGGTTTTCATCACCACCGTCAGATGTGTCAACTCCGTCAGTTCTGTCACCTCCGTCAGAGGAATATTTTGATATTTTATTATGATATTTTATATTTTTTGTGGAATTGTTGGTCACATGTGAAAGTGTAATCTGTCTGCTAACATGAGAATGTGTTTTGAAATGTTAAAAACATCTTGAATGCTGTTAAAGTAAAAGTTAAAATTATATTACACAGTCCAAGGTGAAAAGCACATTTTGTTAAAAAAGAGAGAAAAGTTGGGGGGTTGCATCAAAGCATAGCTCAGTAGCTTAGTCCATATAAGATACATAAATGCAGTTTAATTTGTCTCAGTACAATGTTTTATTTTTTCAATTGTGCACCCTGTTTTGTCTCACTTCTCAAGAATGACTGATATATGGTTTATCAACATTATTTTAAATATTATGCACTTTTTTCAAAGATAGTCGTGTTTTTTTATTGCTTTGACGAAACAAGAGTAATATTTTGCTCGATGCACCCTCTTGTGGCCTCAGGAGAGAAGCCAAAAGCTTTTTTCCCCCTAACTGAAATGATGCCTTTTAAATTCGAATATAATTCGAATATTGATAATATTTAAGTACAAAATTCGAATTTAGTTTTTCAGCCATTTTGACAGCCCTACAGCAAGCCCACTGATCTGCCACTTAACATCATATTGAGTAAAACCCAACAACATCGGTAGGTCTACAATATTAGCCTAATATCAGTTCACAAACAATCACTGTGTTAGTTGTAGTGGGTGACTTACTATCCAACAAGATATTACACAAGCTAATCTAGGTATTAAACAAGCTAAGCTAGGTAACCTTATAATCGCTCGCAGAAAAATACATCAGATATCATAATTTTTTTGTCATGACTAATTTATTAATGATCCAGCATCATGTATTAAAGAGAAAGAATCACTTCATCCAATGTTTAAAGTGAATAAAATAGCCTTGACAGCCTACTTGCACATAACTACTGAAGAACTGTTCTCTCCACCGGACTCGTGTGTGTATCGGTGAGGTAAAGGGGAAAGCAGGCAATGGACCAAACCAAGGGAGGGGGACTCAGGCCCGGTGCTACGGGGGGGGCATTGCCCCCCCCAGAAAGAATTTGTGCCCCCCCCAGTTTTCTTAACCAACTTTAATTATTTAGATCTGGAATAGATCATTATTTTGAGGAGCATGTGCTGTGTGTGTCTGAGCGCATATGATGCATTTTGATTTGCGCAGATCGATCAGCATCTGATTTGAAGCAGTGTGTATCATCAAAGTAGGCAACAGCAAGAGCGATTCCAGCAGACACTGATTACGGTCATTGCAGTTTCTCTGGCGCTGCTGGCTGCACAAGCTCTGATGACCTCTAATTCACGATTTACCAGACTCACCGTATTTCATGTCGTGCTTTAAAATGGTAACGAACTCTTGTAAAAATTTCTAGTTATATTAATGCAATCAGGGGCGCCTGCAGGATTTCTTCCGTGGGTATGCACTTACCAGAATTACCCGAGCTCGTCTTCCCCTTCTCCCAAAACAAACTAGCTACTGTTATTAAAATAGTTCAGATTTGTATGTAATGGAAAAGTGTTTTTTTTTTTTTTTTTTTCATAAAGTTGTTTTTTAGTCGAGCACCCATCTGAGATCGATGTGCGTGCTGTTGCTTGCTCTTTGTCCAAAGAAGGTATCCAATAGTGGCTGAAGGTTTCCTGCGTGTTTGGTCTTTTCAATGCGCAAAGTTCTTTAATTTAAGTTAAACTCTAATCTGACTCTATTTTATTAACTAATCTGACTCCATTTTATTATGACCTCGAATTTAGGTTGAAATGCAAATTAGTTGTTTGTCTATTTCTAATTAGTATTCTTCTGATATTTGATTATTCAAGTGAACTCTTTACTTTATATTTACTCGTTCATTCGGGTGCTCATGTCGATAACAATGATACAACGTAATCTACTAGAGTCAATAATTACAGAGTAAAACAGAATAAGATCAAATGTAACAATTTATTATCAGTCAGGTAAATATGTATTATGCCAATTACATAGCCAATTCAGAAATTTCAAATCATATCAATACAAAACATCAAATTCTCAAAGATAAATCTACGAGTAAAAGATGCATACCTGACTTTATAGAAATACATAGTGTGAAGTATAGAGACACACCACACTACGGGCTTCTGGCTACAGAATCGCCCCAATCCTTTTGCAACATTTCCTTAAGTACTCTGACCAAGATAAACATCCCCCGAAATGGAGACAGGAACTAACAATTTGAATTTGCTTTGATCAAGTCAAGTTAACACCTTTTGGGACAGAAGGTAATTTGCATGAAAGGCACTGGGAACTAACCCACCCTCTACAGCAGGGGTCATCAAACTTGATCCTGGAGGGCCGGTGTCCTGCATTGTTTAGCTCCAACTTGCCTCAACACACCTGCCTGGAAGTTTGAAGTATACCAAAAAAAAAAAAAAAAAAAAAAAAAAAAAAAAAAAAGAAGTATACCTAGTAAGACCTTGATTAGCTGCTTCAGGTGTGTTTAATTAGGGTTGGAGCTAAACTCTGCAGGACACCGGCCCTCCAGGACCAAACTTGGTGTCCCCTGCTCTACAGTGTGCAAAACATCTCTAAACCCTTAGGATCTGTAGTACCTTTTAGTTTACTTCTTGTAAGAATGAGACCATTGTACCAGACGCCCTGAGACAATTCAAATGATATCAAACATGACTGTAAATATCACTTGCATTCATGTAGAACATTATATTCAAGCAGTTCAAGCATATCCCAATGTTATATTCTACTATTGACCATTCTGAGTGAGCTGAAGGGAAGGATGGCTGAGGGGAAGGAAGGGGATGAAAAGGAACTGATGCATATGTGAGAGAGACATTTTCCCGCATTTTCTCTCAGTGGGATGTGGAAACAGATGTCTGTATGTTAATACACTGTGTGTGTGTTGTCCATCTCAGAAGTTCAAAGTGTCTGAGGTTCTGTAATTCTTACAAGTTAATCATAGCCTGTGTTTGATTAATTTAGCCATATCAAATCATCACGACTGGCCTAAAATAAAATCTTTAGATATAAAACAGTTCAAGCATATCCCAATGTTAGTTTAAATGTTTAACCTATATAAATGTGCGCTGTTAGACTCATATCCAACAGTTTCAGGACACTGAGGCACCAGCACGATCACTTGCATTTTTTTCTTACAGTAGAAACAACTTAAAATAGGCCTACACCGTAATTTTTGCTCATTATGGTAAGAGAAATACATAAATCGGAACATTAAAGGGTCTACTTTTATTTGTGTGCATTCACAATATCAACAAAACGTTGTACCTTTATAAAATAGCCTAAATAGGAAAACAGAGGATGCGCTTTCTGCCGGTCTTGAACAGGAGCGCTTCACAATGATGAACCGAAACTCAACGAAACTGACTCACAGATATGATAAATATATCCACAGAAAGCTTTAAAATGACCATTTTAAAATGAAATAATTAAAATCGAAAGCAAAATCCCTTTCATTATTTAATCCGTAAAGATGCATTTATCTCTAAAGGCACGTACAATGAGGAGATGGCCAGTCATTTTTTTCATCACCGTGACACCGTCTAAAATATAAAAAAAATGGAAAAGCCTAAAACAGACCCGATTATAATTTGCGTTTTATTTTATAATTGTATACAATTAAAAAATAAAACACAAATTATATAATGGCATATGTAAAACTTTGTCCTTTAATTGTATAGCTGCGTATATTTTCTGATATTTATGTTGCTCTGTCCTGAATACCTTAAAATTTTAAGGATTAGTTATAGTTACCTATAGCCTACTATTTTTCATTAGTTTTCTGAATACTGTTAAATTTAAAGGATTTGTTATCAAGTGAGAAAAACTAAAAAAGCTTTTAGACAAGTTTATCTGTATTTATAATGTAAGTAAACATTTAGCTTTATTTACATATAGAATTTTACATTAGGCTATTCATGAATGTAAAAATAAAATGGCCTTAGCCTACCTTTTTTTTTTGTCTCTCAAAAATGCAATTTTATATCTTTAAAAATGTACTTTTTATAAGTAGTGGCGCCCCCCCTTACACAATTATTTTAAGTATATGCCCATTATATTATTTACAATACACAGTAGTTTGTAATAACATTTTTAGGGGGGACATTTCTCAGTGGGACTTGCGGGGTGTATGCCAGAAAGGAGGATCAACAAACTCGGAGTTAAAACTTGAACTCTTGAGTTGACTTACCCTGAGATGAGAAAATCTGAGTTTTTAGTTTCTGAACATCTGAACAGAGTTAGTTCAATCCACTCTGAGGCCGCGTACACACTGCAAGTTTCAGGAGTGACAACCACATTTAAATGCGGGTGTGAGTCCCGTAAATTATCGTTCCATGTGTGTACGGAACAGCACTCACTCCCGCATTTGTAACCATAGCAACATTCTGTCTTCTTGCAGGAGTGAATAAAAGTTTAGCCGTTTATGTGCCATTTTTTGATTAAAGACTCTTTTTGTCCGTCGATTTTAACTAAACTACAGCTGATAGACGTGCTGTGTTGTGTTTATGCTCGGGAGGCTTTAGAGAGCGCTGTCTTGCAGTGTTGCCATGTCCTCATATTTACAAGCGCTTTTAGGCATGTTGTTTGGTCTTAGCTCATAAAGATGGGCACTTTATGGAGTTAATAAAGTGGTCTGTCGCGGATATGAGATATATGTTTTTTTTTGGTGTTATAAAACAAAGCATTTGGGTGTTTTGTGCTTGTCCTTGTTTGTTGTTTTTTTCTATGAAGATCTGGCAACACTGACACCCGCAGGGCTCATGAGCACAGCAAGCTAGTCCCTTGCTAAGTTAAAACGTCTTTCACTGTTATTTTCTCGCATCTCACATACAGACAAATACATTGATGTACGTTCAAATACATCATTAACAACTAGTTGTTCAGTTCGGTTTCGTACACACTGCATAGAATGTCTGTAAATGCGGTTGTCACTAACTGTATTTTTCGGGAGTTAATGCGGTTGTCGAATGCGGTTGTCACTCCTGTATTTTAGGGAATTATGTGTGTACAGAATGCGATTAAGGAGTAAAAGGTGAACTGACAACCGAATTTAGCTGCAGTGTGTACGTGGCCTCTGAGTTCTGACTTTGAAAAGCCATGATCAATGCAGCTCCGAAATGACGATTCACCATGGCAACAGCACCCGACAACAAGACGTCCGCATACTTCGAGTCAATGCATTTTGATTTAATTCTTTATCACTGTTATAATATCAGAGGCGAAAACTGGCAGAACGGTAAGTTATTGAACTAATCTTCATTTTAATGGTATTAATTAAAATGTGGCAGCAGGAAAAAATTAAACATAAAAACATAATTCAGTCAGGTAAGGGCGTGTTCACACTTGGCATCTTTTTTGACTAGAAAAAGTTGACAAAAGCGCTTTTTTAGTAAAATAAAAAGCTGGCAGCGTTTTGTTACAAATAGCAGCCGAGGGCGTCTTTTGTTGCTATAACAGCTGCAATGGTAGCCTAGTGCTGTGTGCTGCAGAAATGTCGGCTTTTGAAGTTTACATTGGCTTTTCAAGTTAACGGGGAGGGTAATGTCGGTTCACAACGATGTTTGTGGGAGCACTACATAATACGGGGCAAGGAAACTGTTTGGTGCTTCCAACAATTTAGTCCAGGAGCTCCGGTTGGATGCTCCTTTTTTCTCGTTGTTTTTGTTGTTATGGAAACGACTCGCCACTCGCTTGTCATTGGTCAGCTGTCAAAAAGGCGCTTGACGTAGGGCGTTTTTTTCTGAAAAGTTGAACTTTTTTCAACTTGAAAAGAAGCTCTGAGCTGCAGAAAAAGACGCTGGCGGTGCCGTTTTAAAAAGCGCTCAGGACTTTTTTGAAAACACGGTTTACTCCATAGGATTATAATGTAAAGCAGACGCCGGCAGCTTCAAAAAAGACGCCAAGTGTGAACATAGCCTAAATCTTCAAGTGTAAAAGGTTCATGGGTGTAGGCTAGCCTACATGACTTCACAAACATATTCAATAAATTCCATTCACTGTCTATTTCAGTGTGCAGTGGCTTTTCCCACGTAGTATAATGCTCTTTTCACATTAGCTAATTAAATGTTCTCTAATCCAACATGCTACATTTCTTAATTAGGGTAATGAAATAAACATTTGACTTCTATTGAGCCAACAGCTAGAGGCTAGAGACTCGTAAAATGGGGGGAGAACCTGCACCAGCATCACTGACAGATGAAGAGGAGATGGCCACAATACCAATATTATAATCTAACTGGGAAAAGAATAAGTGTTGCTTTTTTATTTGTAGGAAATAAACATGACCAAATTAATAGTGAATAATTTGTGTTTATTTAACTGCCTTGATCAAATTAAAAATGAAACACCCAAAACTGTATATGGCATCATCACGAAGACAAACTATGTTTATACGTGAAATTCTGGAGGGGACATCGATGGCGTTGCTTGGTGACGTAATGACTGCATGCCATTAATCGATCTATGTACTATGTACTATAGTTGACTACGTTTACATGGACATCAGTAATCTAATTATTTACCTTATTCTGAATAAGACAATATTATGATTAAGGTGTTTATATGAGTTGCTTTTAGAATAATCCTTTCATGTTCCCGATTTACATGTTATAGCACATAGATCGATTAATGGCATGCGTCATTATGTCACCAAGCGACGCCATCGACGTCC
Source organism: Schizothorax lantsangensis (assembly GCA_027422415.1). Taxonomy (NCBI): domain Eukaryota; kingdom Metazoa; phylum Chordata; class Actinopteri; order Cypriniformes; family Cyprinidae; genus Schizothorax; species Schizothorax lantsangensis. Next base: position 118,528 of record JAPDDO010000070.1, on the reverse strand, counting down.
CCTCCAGAATTTCACGTATAAACATATAGTTCGTCTTCGTGATGATGCCATATACAGTTTTGGGTGTTTAATTTTTAATTTTCTGAAAGCTTCAAGTGCAGTTAATTATTTGTACGTGCATACAGAAGATGGCGGTGTTGAAGCTCTTTTATTTGCCGTCAAACGGTTGATCACTGCCGTCTGTGTATCCTGTCGCAAAATGCAGCGAAAAGTCCTACACGACGGTAATAGTTTGATTAAGGTGTTTACATGTCTATACTGCACTTCAATAATGCGACTAAAATAGGAATACTCCACATGTTTTAATTCAATTTGTGTTTACTTCGATTATGACTTTAGCAAGATTAAGGTAATCAAAAATCTCTGTTTACATAGTAGACTCTTAATCAGAGTATTGTCTTAATTAGATTATTGATGTCCATGTAAACGTAGTCACTGTCATATCCATCACCATGCTAAAATGTTCCGAGAGTTGTAATGATCGAAATAGTTTTAATACAGTTCTTAATGTCAATTTGGAGGAGAGCATGACAAATTTTGTCATTAGGCCATTTTGAAAACCACCATACACCCTAATTAATTTAGCCTGAAGATGGTTTAAATTTAGGCCCTGTGGTCAAATTGACCACACACATTACAGACGGCATATCATTTCAGCGTTTGCTACTTCTTCCCCTCGTTAAAGATGTGCATCACTGTTGACTAGAATTTTTTTTCTAGTTGTTTTTCTATACTATTACTAAGCTAAAACCTTTGAAATGTCATCAAGAAAGAGGTTGACTGCCACAAAGGTTTTAGCCTTGCTTCAGAGCCTTGATATTGCTGAGTCTGATGGAGGAGCAGGTTTAGATAGTAATGTCTCTTGACAGTTCATCTATCACTGACCCTGAGAATGATTCAGAGATAACTCCTGTTCATTAAAAAAAAAAAAAAAAAAAAGCAGGTGGATGCCTCCAATTTGACAACTGCCGTATTCCATGTGCTATTTTTTCAGTCATGTTAGCCTGGTCCCAGGCAGATAATAGCCTACTTCAATGTTATGACGATACGCATGTCCTGATATTGCCGAGTTAGACGTGTTCCTGGGTCAACATATTTTGTTGACCCTGGAACAACATTTTAATCCAAAAATATAATCTTAACCATATTCCTACACCTAAACCTAACCTTACCCATGAGTAATCCCTAAAATCAGAGGAACTGATAGATGAATTACACTGATGTACAGGCACCAAACACTGATTGTAATCCTAAACTTCACAAAAATTATAAACTGGTTCTTGAAATCTGATTGGTTAATCACAATGTTGTTCCAGGGTCAACAAAGATGTTGACCCAGGAACACGTCGCACTCGGCAATATCAGGTTGTGCATGACGATATAGCCTCTATTATTATTATTAATGTTATGTTAGTATAATGTTAGCTCATGCATATAGGCTTGTATGATCAGAATGTATCTTACTGATGCAGTATGGATCTTCATTAAAAATAAAGTTCATTCACTCTTTCCTATTGTTAGGATCAGAAGCAAGGCAATGCAAACACTGTTTTTCCACAACTTTGCACTGCACAGCATCTTGTTGTCTTCGGAGCATCTTTATCGTTTGGTTTCTGCATAGTGCGCCTTTCTCTAAACACTACATGTGTGAATCGGTGGGTGGGGCTAAACGTCAGTGATGTTGATCTTCCTCTGCAGATGCGTTGCTTGTCCACACTATTACATCGTAGAGTGGCACATCCCACAAGCTGTCGTTTTGGCTTCAATACAAGCTGTTCTGAAACTTACAGCTTGTTTTTATAGTACAATGACCTCTTATAAGTCAAAAGATCAAGGGAATTTTGGTTTCTCAGTTCATCACCCCTTTAACAGCGAAATCTGATGTAAACTGAAATATATTAAACAGATGATCAAGTAAGTAATATATTAAACAGATGATCATTTTCATTATGTGTTCATTTCATGCTGTTCATTTGTCAGGCTCTGATCATGTTTGTTTTCTGTTTGAATGCAGGCTCCTCCTCAAACAGGTATAAGGAAGAACAGGAAAAAAAAACTGTAGGAGGAGCAATTCCAAAGTGGAAGTAAAGCTAAACTCATCAGCTGCTGTCCTCAACACGTTTCATTTAAAGAGTGTGATTTATTAATGCTTTGTACTTGTTTGAAGCGTTATTCTTGTTATCTGTCTGGAGTCTCATTAAATAAAGATGGCGGAGGAACCTTCTGCACCTACAAGTAAGAAATATATTCACACAGATTTAAAGACTCTATATGTTTCTGTTGCCAAGTTTCAGTTTTTTCTTTATTTGCTTCATCATGTAATCTTCATACAATTGTGTGTTCTTAAAGGTCTTTAAAAAAAAACAAAAAAAAACACAGACGAATGACCGTTTTACACCAAATACACAAGTGATATCCTTTTGGACTCAAGGAAAAGAAATTCAGTTTTCACAGTAACACCGACCACACCTTTAAGCTGCTGCCATCAGACTGCCAGAAAAACAAGCTGAACAAGTTTAGCATACAGCCATGATATTTACTTAAAGCGGACCTATCATGTATGCCCCTTTTCACAAGGTGTAATATAAGTCTGTCTGTGACGTTTCAGCTTAAAGTACCTGTTAGATCTCTAATAGGAAGCACAACACCGTATCTCTATTCCGAGGCTTTGCATTTATTCTGAACAGCAACTTCACATGTGCACGCTAAACATACCACTTCTTTTTCTGACTCTCCTTCTTCTCTCTTTCCCCTACTTAGTGTCTCTAGTGGCAGCACAAGGAATTACTTAAGACACAACAGTACCCCACAAATTATTTATTATACCACGTTGAAAATGCCAGTTTTTGGGTGGTAATAAAAATAAGCGGTTTTTGTGTGTGTGTGTTCCTTTAAATAGCTGGTGCTCCCGGCCCATTTCCAGAATATGGCAGAGTTTTGATGTCTCTGCTTCGGATAACTAGACACCAGGATAAGCAATATGACTGACAGTGAAAATAGTGATGTTAAGCCCTATACAGGGGCGTAGCCATCATTTCAGAAGTGACTGGGACAGAAATGTCCATTTTTATTTAATTAATTAATTAATCTATTTATTGTCTAATTGGCAGGTTTTATGTTTGTTTTTTTTCCTCATCTTCTGCTTTTAATTGGCTACAAAATGAAATACACTTGGACAATAACCACAAATTTGTATTCTATAATATTTTTCCTTTATTTTCCTAATGTCATTTTTATGATTATTTATATACCACTTTTTTCCACGTTATGGGGTTATGATTTTTTATGATTGGGGGTTTAGATTTTCTATAGAAAAGACACAGTGAGTCTTTTTTACAAGGAAAAGAGTTCAGGAACGAATTAAGCTAAGACTGTGTGGAAGAGATTTAGAGACAGGGCCGCTGCTGGCCAAATAGGTGCCCTAAGCAGAATTGTATTGTTGTGCCTTTTCCCCAAAATATTATGGATGTAAAAAAAAAACTAAAAAAAACACCTACTATAGGCACCAAAATAGAACTTTAATAAAATATAAAAACAAAGGAATAAATAAATTGTAATTAAACTGTATTATTTACAAATTACAATTGTAGCTCTAGACAGTTATATGGCAATTATTTTATTAATACAGTTGTCTGATTGATTTTATAGTCTCAAGCATTCAGAAATCATGCAAAAGAAAATTAAGCAGTTTTACAACAATAAAACCATGGTTAATTTTTGTAAGGGTTGTGATGTCCACATGTTTTTGTTGAAGAAATGATAGAGGCTGTAGCATTTCTACCGCAAAAAATAAAGATTAAGTGGATATTTGAATTAGTTTAAATGTTTGGTCAATATTAAAGGACTTACAGGACTATTAAAGGATTGTCCTGTAAGTGTAGCAACAGCAATTACCAGGCCTTTTACATTAAATTTACATTTAATGTAAATAAATGGTTTATTTTGTATTACTTTAAGTATTTTAACAGTGTTATTCAATGAAACCATATAATTAATAATTAACCAATCATTAGTGCCTCATATAATACATTTTAAGCAATTGTAAAGGCTGTTGTTGGCTTAGGTCTCTTTTCATAACCAGAAAATAATATTAACCTACTACTTCTTCTTTGTAAACAATTTTTTTGAAGTAACAAAACCATGGTTAATTTGTGGTTACCATCCATGGCTACAAGAACCATGATTTTTGGTTTTATTTGTAGTAAAACCATGGCTAATTGTCGCAAGGGAACATGGAAACTCAGAGAGAATATTAGATGCGTTGTTGGTGGTTGAATTTTTACCGACATTAAAACATGTTTTTTTCCTTTTTCTTTTCTTGGCACCGGATTTCTAATGTCTTTTCACCGGCATAGTCCATCAATTATGATCATATGAATTCAGCCGCAAACATGACAGCCGCAAAAATGCCTAAGGTCATTCTATTCAAAAAGCCATCAAGATATACTGTTTGAAGTACTGCAGTCAGTGACAAGAATAGTAAATCAAGCTTAAGAGAAACAGGTGTTTTTAATAGGATATTAAGAGTTAAAGTATTGTGGATTTTTATCATTGTAGGTTGGTTGTGTTCACACACTGCCAACACACATTTATATTCAAATTTTGCATAATAGGTACCCTTTAATATTTGAAATCTGTTTTTTTCATGCAAGTGAGACAAGAGCTGCTGCAGAAATCCATGTAATTTCACAGATCTTGTTTTTGTTTAATAATTATTTTTAAAATGTAGTAATGTTTAATTTATGTTGACATCTCACTAAATAATTAAGACATCAATAACAACAAATACATTTTTTAATTATTTAATCAGTTTTACTCTGATTTAAGATGCCTTCTTAGACATACAATTCTTTATTTTTTTGCCCTATACTTTTCATGCTTCAAGAAGGAATTAACTTTGCCTGTAGATTAGGGATGTGCATCTCCATAACTGAGGCCGATGCGATACGCATCTCGATGCATAGCCACCGATACGATACATTGAAGATACATATGAAGCAGCTAGCGATGCGATGCGATACGATTCACCCCTATTACGATGCAGTGCGATCCGATTTTGATTTGATTCAACACAGTGCGATTCGATGCAATGGAAAAAATATGATCGCTTTTATTTCTTTGGTTCAGACAGACAGCAAATCATAAATTAACTTGTGTCTTCTGACTTCTAACGCCTCGAGGCCTGTTTCATAAAACAAGTTTACCAAATAGGCCAGGCTTATGTCAGTTAGTCTGACTCACTGTCAAATGATTTGGTTCCATAGAGCAAATTTAACTGTGGCTACTTCTGCTGGAAAGCTAACCTGGTTCAGGCTAAGATGAGCTCCTCTAACACTGACCAATAGGAAAGCAATGATTTTCCACTGACTCTCTCACATACTATCATAGCCAGGCAGCCTTTCTCTCTGGTTTTATAACAGCTGTACCTTTTATAGTTAGAACAGATAGCATTAGAACTACATTTTAACTGCTATAAGAAACACACATTAACTCATCTGAGCTTAGTAATTAGGACTGTATTAGCTTACATTTTATTTACCCATTACAATAGTCCCTTTACAGTTACTGCTATCATAAAAATACACCTATATGTAGGTTTAAAATTCTACAAAAGGCACATTTAATGTCCAACAATGAATATTTTAGCAAAATCCATTTTTTACTCAGAATTATTGCGCTCCATCTGTTTAGCGCGCAGCAGCGCTCGTTGCTCTCGCTTGCCTCGCCCACTCCTGACAGCAAAATGAATATATTTGCATGACTTTCCAACATTTACAAATGAAAAATATACCTGAGAAATGTCAGTTATGCACTGAGGAAAACACAACGTCTTAAATGCATTAAACAGTACAAATATATTCGCTGTTTGCCGTGGTGGATAGATCTGATCCATGATCGACAGTAATGGCTGCTTAAGAATAAGCGTCCACAAATTAGTTAGATTGTGTGAACTTACATTGTCGTTTATGAAACCGCTTTAGCCCCGATTGATTTGTTAGGTTATTTCAAGTCAGGTTTTGTACTTTAATCCCCTTTTTTCCTCGGGTCTCCGTAGTTGTAGTTGTGATGCGTCATATTCACGCGCAGCTTTGATGAGAGAACGCACTTGAGACACTGCTCCGCCCCTTTTATCAAGGATGCATCAAGAGGTGACTTGTGCGAACCACAGTTGCCAACTCTCGTGAGACAAATAAGCAACCGCAGCTTCAAAAACAAGCCCAATATTTTTTTTTATGATTTATTATCATCAATATTATTTATTATCAATTATTTATTACCAATAAATGAGCCTGCAACATATTAAACTGAAACCACTCTTTTATCTGAAAAGCAAAAACAGAAGCTATTTTACAAAAATGAGCAAACTGCAACAAAAGTGGGAACAAAACTCATCTCCAATCACCTGTGAGTAGAATAGGATTGGAGAGATGGAAAAGGAGAAAAACACAAGAGCTTCAAAGGAGAGCTGTAACATAGGCTATAAATATGTGGCCATTCTATGGAAATGTCAATTTTTCTGTCCCTAGCCTTTACAGAAATAGTACACTTGAAAAACACTTGTTTGAAAAACAAACTGTGTTATTTGAACAATTACACCTTCTTGAGCCATCAATGTGGCAATATTTGTTTTTAATTAATTATAAAGAATTCCAAGCACCACAAAACTGCTCGTTACAGCCATGTACAGAGGGAACGTGCTTTATTTTGAGGTCAAAAACAGGTTTTTCTTCTATTTAAAATAAAATAACGTATACATAAGTATCAAATAAATGACATAAAAAACAAAATGCCACATAAATATTATAGAAAAATATATAAAATATTATATTAAATTATAATATATATTATATTAAAAAAGAAAATATTATATAATATTATTAAAAAGATTTTAAAAAATATCATTAAGCTGTCATTTATGTGTATTCATAAAGTCAAAAGGTAATCTAATAATGTGGTCTAAATTTAAATGTTAAAAAAAGAAATACATTTTAAGACATCTTGCCATACCAGGCTATTCGAACCAAATGTATTTAATCTTAGTATTAGGATATGACTACTTGTTTTTTTATTACAGCCTGTGATAATTAATACATTACAAAAACATTGTAAAAATTAGGCTAAAAGAAAGTCATCCCACCCCTCTCCTCTACTTCTATCATTGCTTGGATTACAGCGTCACGCGTCTTCTTTTTGAATGTGATTTTTCTCCACTGAGGAGCAGAACATATGGCAAATTACGCTACGGCTCTTATAGTATTGCACTGGTTGGCTATTAACTGCGAGCAGACAGAGTGTCAATCAATGCATTGGAGAATACGGCAAACATAAATAAAGAAACAAAGTTGCTTGTCAGATTTCCCTAACAAGCAACCATATTTTTTAAAATAAGCCCAAAAAACCGCAACCCGCAACCAGGGATTTTTTCCCGCAACTTTACAAAAAAAGAAGCCCAAAGTCGCGTATAATACGCGGACTTGGCAACTGTGGTGCGAACTTGAGGCAGCCTGGTATCCCAGAATGCATTTTGCACCAAATTTGGGTAAATCTAACAGGCAATCTTTGGTCTCATGAATCTATTATTTCTTCCAGGTCATGTCGTTTTGGTTGAGCACAAAGTTATTTTTCATAAATGAATTATTTATTAATCATAATACAGCGCTTACTTTGTTAAAGTGACTGATTTGTTTGCTTTTGTCATTATTTCCTATTACATAAGTCTCTTATACTTTACTTTTATAATGGCTATTGTTCATTAAAACTGACATTTAACAAAAAAGGCAGAGTTGTGCTTGTCATATTTTATTTATTATACATACAGTGAATCAGAGTATGTGCACATTATCTAAACCACGTATTAATGTTTTATATTTTTAAAATGAAAACGAAAAGAGGGTTGTGTTTTATATTTTGAAGAAAATGAAAAGGCAGTGGTGTTTGATATCATTTTGTTTTATTTTAATGTGTGTACGTGTTGCATGAACCACATTTTTGTGGATATTAATATTTTAAATGAAACAGAAAAGAGGCAACGCTGTTTGATATAATTTTGTTTCATTGTAATGTATGTACATTCCCTAAACTACATTTTTGCGGCTATTAATATGTTTACATGAAAACAAAAAGAGGCAGTGGTGTTTGATATTGTATTTCGTCATATTGTAATACAGTGTAGATAGCTTAGGCGAGCTGACTGACGTTAACAAGTACACTGCTGTTCCATTTGCAGAATTACTGGACTTGTGTCCTGCCGTCCTCAGGAGTTCACACTCCCGAGTCGAACTTGCGAAGATCGAACTACCGGGGACGCAAGTCCGAACTTTGCGTACTTGGTATTGAGAAACGATCACAGTTTCGAGAGGAGAAATCAATCTACATATAACATATTGGTCACAGATTATTGGTCACTTTCTAATCAATAAAAGTGTAGCGCATCCACTAGTAATTATGTATAAATAAATCGTTTTTTACCAATGCAAATATGTTAGAAACGATGCATCGTGATGCAAATGCCAACTTGTAGCTGATGCACATTTTTTAAACCGATGCATCGCATCATTAATTTTTTTGCCGATACACCAAGCGTTCGGTACAACAGGGAAAAAAAAAAAAAATCTACTATGCTCAGTTTCTTTTCATTTATTTTGAACAGACAGTAGTGCAAATTAAAAAACAATTCCATCTAAATGTGAAAATACTAAATATTATTACATGTTATATATATAAAATCTGTTTTGTTTTCATTGTGAGTGTACACAAATAAAAGCAGACATTTATACAGTGATTATTAATAAGACAATAAGTGTTTAAAGTTGATCCTGCTGGTATAAGGAGCACACACACACACACACACAAAAACACATCAGTTTGTATGGTGACCCATACTTGGAATTTGTGCTCTGCATTTAACCCATCCAAGTGCACACACACAGTAGTGAACACACCTGGAGCAGTGGGCAGCCAATGCTGCGGCGCCCGGGGAGCAGTTGGGGGTTCGGTGCTTTGCTCAAGGGTCTCACCTCAGTCGTGGTATTGAGGGTGGAGAGAGTGTTGGTTATTCACTCCCCCCACCTACAATCCCCACTGGACCTGAGACTCAAACCCACGACCTTCGGGTTACAAGTCCGACTCTCTATCCATTAGGCCACGACTGCCCCTACGATGCGAAGGGCCACATATTACAATTTGCATCATCAGACTTCATTTCAGACGATATTTACAGATTTACTGATTTAGAAATACAGTTTATTACTTATCCAAGTCTTGCTTGTCCTTGTCCTATTTAGAAAAAGACTGAGCATGAATATATATACAGTATATTATATATAGCAAAACAAACTTTTAATCCAATTTTTTGTTCCAGATTTTTACTCTTTAATATATATATATATATATATATACAGTGAGGAAAATAAGTATTTGAACACCCTGCTATTTTGCAAGTTCTCCCACTTAGAAATCATGGAGGGGTCTGAAATTGTCATCGTAGGTGCATGTCCACTGTGAGAGACATAATCTAAAAAAAAAAATCCAGAAATCACAATGTATGATTTTTTAACTATTTATTTGTATGATACAGCTGCAAATAAGTATTTGAACACCTGAGAAAATCAATGTTAATATTTGGTACAGTAGCCTTTGTTTGCAATTACAGAGGTCAAACGTTTCCTGTAGTTTTTCACCAGGTTTGCACACACTGCAGGAGGGATTTTGGCCCACTCCTCCACACAGATCTTCTCTAGATCAGTCAGGTTTCTGGCCTGTCGCTGAGAAACACGGAGTTTGAGCTCCCTCCAAAGATTCTCTATTGGGTTTAGGTCTGGAGACTGGCTAGGCCACGCCAGAACCTTGATATGCTTCTTACAGAGCCACTCCTTGGTTATCCTGGCTGTGTGCTTTGGGTCATTATCGTGTTGGAAGACCCAGCCTCGACCCATCTTCAATGCTCTAACTGAGGGAAGGAGGTTGTTCCCCAAAATCTCGCAATACATGGCCCCGGTCATCCTCTCCTTAATACAGTGCAGTCGCCCTGTCCCATGTGCAGTAAAACACCCCCAAAGCATGATGCTACCACCCCCATGCTTCACAGTAGGGATGGTGTTCTTGGGATGGTACTCATCATTCTTCTTCCTCCAAACACGTTTAGTGGAATTATGACCAAAAAGTTCTATTTTGGTCTCATCTGACCACATGACTTTCTCCCATGACTCCTCTGGATCATCCAAATGGTCATTGGCAAACTTAAGTCGGGCCTGGACATGTGCTGGTTTAAGCAGGGGAACCTTCCGTGCCATGCATGATTTCAAACCATGACGTCTTAGTGTATTACCAACAGTAACCTTGGAAACGGTGGTCCCAGCTCTTTGCAGGTCATTGACCAGCTCCTCCCGTGTAGTTCTGGGCTGATTTCTCACCTTTCTTAGGATCATTGAGACCCCACGAGGTGAGATCTTGCATGGAGCCCCAGTCCGAGGGAGATTGACAGTCATGTTTAGCTTCTTCCATTTTCTAATGATTGCTCCAACAGTGGACCTTTTTTCACCAAGCTGCTTGGCAATTTCCCCGTAGCCCTTTCCAGCCTTGTGGAGGTGTACAATTTTGTCTCTAGTGTCTTTGGACAGCTCTTTGGTCTTGGCCATGTTAGTAGTTGGATTCTTACTGATTGTATGGGGTGGACAGGTGTCTTTATGCAGCTAACGACCTCAAACAGGTGCATCTAATTTAGGATAATAAATGGAGTGGAGGTGGACATTTTAAAGGCAGACTAACAGGTCTTTGAGGGTCAGAATTCTAGCTGATAGACAGGTGTTCAAATACTTATTTGCAGCTGTATCATACAAATAAATAGTTAAAAAATCATACATTGTGATTTCTGGATTTTTTTTTTTAGATTATGTCTCTCACAGTGGACATGCACCTACGATGACAATTTCAGACCCCTCCATGATTTCTAAGTGGGTGAACTTGCAAAATAGCAGGGTGTTCAAATACTTATTTTCCTCACTGTATATATATATAAATTATCATTATTATTTTTTTATTTACTTTTTTTTTGAGAGTAAATATCTGGAACAAAAAATTGGATTAAAAGTTTGTTTTGCTATATTGAACAGAGTATTGAACAAACTCAAAATGCTAAAAATAAAAACATTCTTGAGCAAACATAGTTCACAAAGTACTTTAGAAAGAAGTATTATTTTTCATATTTATATTAACTATATTGTATCAATATTTTAATTTTTAAAATAGATATCACTATTCTCCCACCATGATTCTGGAAACAAACAACTAAACAAAATAAAGTAATTTACTAGAGTTTCTAGAAAAAATTGCTGCTGTCTATTTTAGAATGCAATATTCATGACTTGTTTCATTCCTAAATGAATCAATGTTTTTTGAATGAATCTCAGTTTGTCACTTGTCTCCACCTGCTGGCATTACGTTGTAATTGATACAATCAATTACTTTTCATCGTCACTTTCAAAAAGGTGATTTATTCTAATTTGATCGCTTTGTTTATATCTGAACTATAAACTTTTATTCAAGTACTTCTGTGATTATCTGAATGTTTGTATCACCGAAATAGCGATACAAAAGACTTTGTAAAGATGATTCATATAAGTAAACCGCTCTCTCTGGATCAGCGGCAGCACGAGCGCAGATTTGAACGTTACATTGTGATAAGGCTGACATATGAATCCTGTCATTTATGAACAAGATTGCGTGGGTGATTGAATCTGTTTGCGATCTGGCTATTTATTTAAATATTCAACAGTATACGACAATAAACATACGACACAACAATATATGGTTTAACTGTGTTCGTCAAGCCATCTCTGGTATTTTCATAAAGTATAGCTATTTATAATCCAATGATAATGGACATTGCCTTTACTGTATAGAATATATTATCTGCCTCGTTCTGTGACAAAAACCACACATCAGCTCACAAAATAAGGTTATTTCAAACACTCGACTGATGTTGTGGCGTAAAATCATGTTGTCCTCTTTTGTTGGGCATCGCTTTTCTTTTAAGTTGTTTGGGGCGTGCCGCGCGTGGTTAGTTACAGCGCTTGCAGAGATCGAGCAGCTTTTACTACTGCGATTGTATAGACTACATTTAATTAAAAAAAGCCTAATATTTTGAGCGCAAACTTTAATAAAAATACATTAATCTTCAGCATGACGCGGGCCACAAAATTAATGCAGACAGGCCGGATGCGGCCCGCAGGCCGCCTGTTGAATACCCCTGCTTTAAAGTATACTCCTTTGTCAGTCTATGTGAGAGATGCGTTCAGAATCAGCACATGGTCACTATCTAGGGGGCTTTGTTTTCAAGTGCACAACTCACGGCATTCGCTGTTCTTCTGCTGGCGCTGGCGGTTATCAAACAGCGTTGCATTACTGCGGGCGCTCCCTTCTGGACTGGGGGTAGGGATGGGCGATACCTTATATTTTATTTTCGATCCGATACCAATATTTTCAAGCCCAGTATCGTCGATTTCGATACCAATACCTCTAAATTAAGCTGATCTTTTAAATTATTAAAAGAATATAATCAGTATTTAGTACTTAATATTAGATTTTAAAGCCATGTTGTTGTTTGTTTTTTTGTTTTGTTTTTTTTTACATTTCATAGGCCTTTTTTTTGTTTAGAAATAAAATATACTAAAATTGGATTTTAGCCCTTTACTGGGGAAGTATCCTCAAAGGTGCACCTACATATACATATATATATATATATATATATATGTGCACTCCCCTAAAAGGGAGCATATTAGTAGTCAAGTCAAGTCAGTCAAGTCACCTTTATTTATATAGCGCTTTTAACAATACAGATTGTGTCAAAGCACTTAACAGTATCAAGTTGGAGGATAGAGTGTCAGTAATGTATAATAATAAGATTAAACACTCAATTTTCAGTTAAAGGCATTTCATTATTGAATTCAGAGATGTCATTGTCTAGCTCAGTATAGTTTAAATAGTATCTGTGAAATCCAATTGACGATAATCGCTAGAAATTAAGTGTCCCCATAGTACCATATGCATGCTTTAAGGGTAGATAAGTTACAAAGGTGCACCTTTGAGGGTACCTCATGAAAAATAAACATGGTGTTACATAAGTACTAAAATGTATTATTATTATTATTATTATTACCATGGTAAATTTGTAGTTACTGTAGCTTTACTACAAATACTGTGGTAAACTGTGGTTACTGTAATAAAACCATGTAAACCATTTTTTTAAGGCTGCCAGGTTGCTGTACTCCTAAAGGAGAAATTTTTAGCATATTTTGTTTTTCTGACAGATTTATTAGCAGCAATTACAGAACATAACACAACCCATTTGAACTTTTAACAACCAGTTTAAATAAATGGGCTCTAAGCAACAAGAATTCTGATGTATTTCCGCTCATACTGTATACCGGCAAGGGCGCTTCCGGTTTGTATGGGAACTAAGAAACCATCAGCTGTGTGGGAGTCACGCCTCCTCACTAAAACAACAAAGAAAACGTCGTAGTTTTATACAGTTTTAAATCGAGTTTATATTATATATATATATATATATATATATATATATATATATTATATAATATCTTCTCCATAACCATGGAAAAGACGGTTTTCCGACGTCAAAAGCAAATGAAGGCAGCGTCGGAGCACTGTAGTGTCCCGCTGTGCTCTGTGTCTTCACGCTACAACTCCTGTGCTAGTTTTCATTCCTTTCCGGTGAAGGAAGAGATCAGGAAAAAATGGATTGTAAACATTAGAAGGATCAACTTCCAAATCACGAAACACACAAAGGTATGCAATGTACATTTCAAACCAGATGATTTTGTGGAAGGAACAAGTAGGAGGCGTCTGAAAAAAGGTGCTGTCCCTTCAGTATTTGAGTGGAACCGTGAACGCCAAATGCAGCCGTCGAGGTTAAGTGTTTGGGAACGACAAGAGCGACCACCGCTACCGGAATCAGATATGGAGGAAAACTAAATGGAAATTAATCGTGGACATAAAGTCGGACATGATTATTGTTCAGTTCCGGAGCCTGCAGCTCTAGACTTATCACTATGTGAAAATGAGGAGTTGAAGAGAGAGATAGAAGATCTGCGGAAACAGCTGGAGCAGGCCAAGGTGAATAGCCGCTTTGGCCTCCAGAGGTTTGCGGGGTCTGATGAGGATATTCGCTTTTACACAAGGTAAAACCATTTTGTGATTGTTATTTGTTATGTAAGTCATTAGCACAAAAAAATGTGTACAATGCAGTTGTGGGGGGGCTGTCTGGTGAAGGGCAGGGGTGGGGGATAAAGTGCTAAAGTGCAAAAGTGTAAAGGTGATAAAGTGGTATGGGCAAGAGGTATGTATGTGGCTTGTGTGGGAGGGGGGCAGGAGGGGTGGTTGGGGCTAAATGTGATAAATGGGACTAAAGTGCGTAGAATGCAGGGGGGCTTGTGTGTGTGTAGTGTAATGTGTTAGGATGTGTGTGTGAGTGTTGAGGGGTGGGCGTGTGCAAAGTCAGTGTAGTTTCATCATCTGAGAATCAGTTTAAGACTGTAGTAATTACGTAATTATTGTACCATGTGTTATGCCTTAAATGTTTTAAAAGAAACAATTTATTTCTTTGCAGATTTGCAACCTATAAACACATGATGGTCTTCTGGGAACAGATTGAACCTTCAACACACAGAATGATTCGCGTCACCAGCTCCAAAGTCTCCAGGGAGACTGGGCTATATGTGAAGACTCGGGCACTTCCTGCAATCGATGAATTCTTCCTCTTCATGATGCACCTTGCTTTGGGCCTCAAGCAGAAAGATCTGGCTCATCGCTTCCATGTCCATCAGACTACAGTGAGCCGCATCATAACCACTTGGGCAAACTTCCTCTATTTTCTTCTAGGTTCCGTTCAAATTTGGTTGCCGAAAGAGAGAGTACGAGCCTACCTGCCAGAGGAATTTGAGAATTTCCGAGACACCCAGGTTATCCTGGACTGTACCGAGCTCCGCTGCCAAACGCCTTCGTCTCTGCTATTACAGAGTGAGGTCTTTTCCAACTACAAGTCTCACTGCACCTTCAAGGCTTTGATAGGAATGGCACCTCATGGTGCAGTAACTTTTGTCTCTGGACTGTATGCGGGGTCAATCAGTGACCGGGAGCTGTTCAAGCAATCAGGGATCATCGACGTCCTTACCCCTGACATGGCCATAATGGTGGACAAGGGCTTCTTAATTGATAACCTGGTACCATGCAAAATCCACAGGCCTGCTTTTGTGACCAAGGGCACACAAATGTCTGCCGGAGAGGTGAGACACACTCAGTCTGTGGCCAGGCTCAGGGTGCATGTTGAACGCCTGATCCGGCGGGTGAAGGAACATAAGTTGTTTGACGCAGTCATCCCCTTGTCCGTTTCTGGTAGCATTAATCAACTGTTTGTAGTGTCATGTCTTCTCATTAACTATCAGAATGGACCACTTGTCAAGGCATGGGCCCAGTGAGTCTACACAGTGTCATTCTTGTCTGTGTACTAAGTCTTTTAAAGTCTTTATTTGGCACATTGAAATGTTGTAAATATACTGTTGTAAATATGGTCTTGAAACTGTCTAATTTTCTTACTATGATTGCCTAATAGATTTTTTTGCTTGTTGCTTTTGTCTCATCTGGGATGTTTTTTGACTTGCCACATATAATTCTGTTAACTATCAGAACGGACCACTTGTCAAGGCATGGTTTGAAATATTGAAAATATTTTCTGCAAACTGTCTAATTTTCTTACTATGAAATCACTACACCACACATAAACATACACAACATACATAAAATGGGTTACATATAAAAACCACACCGAGATACGAATTAAAGATAATCTCACCTTACACAGTCTGTTGTTGAATTTCTGGGTTTTCGAAAATTCATTTCTCCACTGGGCCTGGCCTAACACCCTAACATCAGAGACACATTCAATATGGCATCACATTAGCTACAATATGCACAGTAATAGTACAGTTCACATGTTACATGACTTACCAGTGTCCTTGGTTTATGCCAGATCTGCTCTGTGTCTGTGCAGTTGTGCACCGGGGGAACAGCAGGAATGTTTAGCTACGAATAATGGGCAGTCTGATAAAGACGTGCAACCAAATGATTGCATAAGGCACAGCCCGCCACACAGGAACAATGGCTGCTCACCAAAACAACAGGTTTTGAGTGCTTTAACATCATCTAGGGAGAAATAGAAGCTTAGATGAGATACTGCTTGACAGATAAAGCATTAACAAGAAAAATCATGCTGTATTCTGAGGCTCACAGACAAAATATGAAAATGTATTAATTTTTAACAATATGATACAGGCCTATTTTGCTTGGATAATGTTACTTTTATTAAGCTGACAGGCAATTTATCAGCTTGCTCAACCATTGCCCTAACAATAACCCTACTCTCAAGTCGTGTGGCTTTTCACTTTTCTTCATGGATCTATGACAGACTGCCCTCACGCTGACCTCTCCTGTCACCTTTTCTTTCACTGACACTGTGAGGAAGGACGAAGACACAATGACTGTAACGCTACATTTTTACACAGTATCTTGACAGTATCCCTATTAAAGAAAACTCACACAAACTCACAATCGAAAGTTAGCTGACAAGTCTGTCAGTCATAAGCTGCGTTTCCATCCACCTATTTTTATGCGCATTTTGTATTATCGCATAAAAAACGTATGCGCACATTTGAGTTGGATACATTTTTTATCCGGTAAGAAAAAGTGTGCATAAACTACGATGGAAACACATTTACCGAATAAATTCCTCCATATGCATCAAAAAAAGTAATGTGACTTTACGCTATGAGACGGGATAACTTGACTAACTAGCGGACTGATCTCGTTCACAGCATCTATATGTTGTTATGGTCATTCTGAAAAACCTGAGCAAAGTCTGTCGTCTAAGTATTTCTTTATAACTTTTAATTGTCTTACATGACTGCGTTCTCAAACAGCAGCATCCACCTCCGAAAGTAATAATTGCATTTATTGTGTCTCGTCATAAGTAATTTGTCATATATGAAAATTATTATATTCAGTGGCTTCTCCTGTATTCTTAGCGATATTTAGTGCCGCAGTTTACCAGGAAGTGACGAGTTTGTTCTCTTTGACTCGTTGGATGGAAACGGTACTTTATTCGCAAATGTTTTATGCGATATTAAGTTTCTACAGTGTCAAGTCAAGTCACCTTTATTTATATAGCGCTTTTAACAATACAAATTGTGTCAAAGCAACTGCACAATATCAAAATGGGAAAATAGTGTCAATAATGTAAAATGACAGACTAATATTAGCATAGATGTCAATCTTTTTACGATGTAACAAGTACATCATGTGTTATGGGAAGTGTTGCCGGTTCCGGTTGATCTAATTAATGCAGCCTAACAATCCTTTAACGGATTTGAATAATAGAAGTGTATTAGTGTGTTATGTGTACACCAGGTTAAAGAGATGGGTCTTTAATCTAGATTTAAACTGACAGAGTGTGTCTGCCTCCCGAACAGTGTTTGGTAGATTGTTCCAGAGTTTGGGAGCTAAATAGGAAAAAGATCTGCCGCCCGCAGTTGATTTTGATATTCTAGGTATTATCAAATGGCCAGAGTTTTGAGAACGCAGCGGACGTGAAGGACTATAATGCGATAAGAGCTCGCTCAAGTACTGAGGAGCTAAACCATTCAGGGCTTTATAAGTAATTAACAAGATTTTAAAATTTATACGATGTTTAGTAGGGAGCCAGTGCAGTGTTGACAGAACCGGGCTAATGTGCTCATACTTCCTGGTTCTAGTAAGAACTCTAGCTGCTGCATTTTGAGCCATCTGTAATTTGTTTATTAAGCGTGCAGAACAACCACCCAATAAAGCATTACAATAATCTAACCTTGAGGTCATTAACGCATTAATTAATATGTCTGCATTTGACATTGAGAGCATTGGTCTCAGTTTAGATATATTTTTAAGATGAAAAAATGCAGTTTTACAAATGCTAGAAACGTGGCTGTCAAAGGAGATATTACTATTAAATAGCACACCTAGGTTCCTGACTGATGACGAAGAATTTACAGAGCCGCCATCAAGTGTTAGACAGTGTTCTAGGTTATTACTTGTGGGGGTTTTAGGTCCGATAATTAACACCTCTGTTTTTTCAGAATTTAGCAGTAAGAAATTACTCGTCATCCAGTTTTTTATATCGACTATGCATTCCATAAGTTTCTCAATTTGGTGTGTTTCACCAGGCCGTGAAGAAATATAGAGCTGAGTATCATCAGCATAACAGTGAAAGCTAACCCCGTGTTTCCTAATGATATTTCCCAAGGGTAACATACAAAGCGTGAAAAGTAACGGCCCTAGTACTGAGCCTTGAGGAACTCCATACTGCACTTGTGATCGATATGATACCTCTTCAGTGTATAAATATATTGTAGAAACTTAATTTCCTGTAAAGCGCTTTGCAACGATTGTATCGTAAAAAGCGCCATACAAATAAACTTGAATTGAATTGTATTGAATATTCCAGTTTTGCGCATAAATTTAATTTGAATCTTTGGATGGAAACATAGCTATAGTCGAACAAAACAGCTAACTTTAATGTTAGCCATCTAATCGTTCAGTTAACATTACCCTCGTAATTATCGATGTAGCTGGCGATATACATCTTGAATCCCTTTTCCCGTTTGCTGGAGGGAGTGGTGCATGACTTCTTGACAAGTCGGTCCACATCATTGATAGTCAGACGAGGTAGGTCTTGAAGACAGCGAGTGTAAAAGAGAGCCATGGTTGTCGTCAAGTGAGCTAGAATTTCGCGGTCAGTGCAACCGGAAGTTTGTCAGCCGGTATAAGCCAATCCGGAATTGTGACGTGCATAGAGCGTATTTACTTGCACAAACTAGCCCATTTAAAATAAATGTTACATAAATAAACCAAGTTTGGGGTAAGTACAATTTTGTAATATTTTTTAAATAAGTCTCATGCTCACCAAGGCTGCACTTATTTGAACAAAAATACAGTAAAAACAGCAATATTGTAAAATATATATATTAAAATAACTATTTTCTATTTTAATATATTTTAAAATATAATTTAATATGCATCTGTGATCAAAGCTGAATTTTCAGCATCATTACTCCAGTCTTTGGTGTCACATGATCCTTCAGAATTAATTTTAATATAATTTGCTGCTCAAGAAACATTTCTGATTATTATTGCAGTTTCATATTTGTGTGGAAACCGTGATGCATTTTTTCTGAATTAATTTTATATATAGTAACAATGATATGTAATGTAATAATGTGGCAATGGTTTCTTAAAATCTACTTATGCTTCTGATGCTTTTGGGAAACGCAGCCCTATTTGAACAAACCAGCCATGCGTCAGCAGCGAATGCTGGCTGTGATTGATTGGTTCTGTCTTTCAGCATTTGCATGTGTTCCGATGAGCAGGAGAAATAGCTCTATCTAACACAGTCACTCGCTATAGTCTACTTTTCCAATTAGAAGCTTATTTTATGCACCGAATTTCTTGATAAATAAATTTAGTGGTTAAAAAAATGCACTTTAGAATTTATATTTTTATGTGAGGATCGATCCTTTCGATACAAGATCAGTATCGAAAGTATCGATACTTTGGGATCGATCCGTCCATCCCTAATTGGGGGGGTGAATTGCCTGTATTTGCCGAGATGTCCGTACCGTGATGGTTCGGTACAAATACGTGTACCGTACCACCCCTGATATGTATCTATAAATAAAATTATTTTTACATAACATACTCCATATATTCTGTCTCTTTCAGCAATGTCATCAATCAGCTCCAGTCCAGATGATCCAGTGATTCGGATTCTTCTGATGGGCAGGAAGCGTTCTGGGAAAAGCTCATCTGGAAACACAATACTGGGAGAAAAGAAGTTTAAAGTCCAAAAACGTAAGAAGAAAAATAAAGCTGAAGTTTGTGAGGGTGAAACACTGATTGGTGGGAAGCAGATTGCTGTGATTGATTGTCCAGATCTACTGGATCCAGATCTGAATAAAGAGCAGCTGGAGATGATGAAAGAGCAGCTGGTCTCTCAATGTTCAGCAGGTTTCAGTGCAGTTTTGCTAACTGTTCCTCTAGAGAAACCTGTGCAAAATGAGGAAGAGATCCTGGATTATATCAAGTGTTTATTTGGTCCTGAAGTTCAGAAATACATGATGGTACTTTTCACACATGAAGATGAACTGGAGGATGATGAGACCATTGATGAACACCTACAACACAAAGATCATGGGAATCTCCAGCAATTGGTGACAGAATGCAAGGGAAAATTGCACTGTTTCAATAACAGAAGTAAATCAGACGGTCAGAAACAAGAACTACTGCGCAAGATTGAAGGAATGATGGTGGAGAATGGAGGGCAATTTATCATGAAACAAATGAGGAGGAGATCAAGCATGGATGTTTCTCATGTCATTTGTAAGTGTCTTTCACATGCTGCCATTATAAATGACTTCAAAAACACAAACATATGGCAATTTGTACACCAAGTGTAAGTAGCTTATATGTTGACTCACTGATCTTTCTGTTGTAGTTTCAGGAGAGTCTCCAGCTGAAGATCCAGATGAGACTGATGTGATTCCTGAGAAGAAAGAGCAGATCAGGCTGGTTCTGCTTGGAAAAACTGGAACTGGAAAAAGTGCCACTGGAAACACCATCATTGGCAGAAACGTGTTTGAATCTTCAGCCAGCTCAACCTCTCAGACCAAACAGTGTCAGTCAGAAACTACAGTGAGGTTTGGTAGAGAAATATCAGTGATTGACACACCTGGACTTTATGATACTAAACTCAGTGAAGATGAGATTAAAACTGAAATAGGGAAATGCATGACATTCACTTGTCCAGGACCACATGCTTTTCTCATTGTGATTAAAGTGGGTCGATTCACTGAGGAGGAGAAAAATACAATAAAGAAACTTAAAGAAGTGTTTGGAGAACAGATGGAAAAATATTCCATGATCCTCTTCACTCATAAAAAACAGTTACAGAAGAAAAAGCAAACCATTGAGCAATATCTAAAAGAAGGTGATCCAGCTCTTAAAGAACTTGTAGAGAGTTGTGGAAACCGAATCTTCAGTCTGGACAATGAGTCTGCCAGTTTCCCACAGTTCAAAGATCTGATCAGTAAAATTAAGACGATGGTGGCAGAAAACGGACACTTTTCAAATGAGATGTTTGAGGAAGCAGAGAAATGCATTCAGGAGATTCAGAAGCAGAAACTCAATGAGAAAGAAAAGCAGTTCAAACAAAAGCAATCAGAATGGCAGAAAATATACTGGCGTTTAGCAGAGGAGTCACGACGTGAGGCTAAGAATTTTTTTTCTGACTCATTCATGGCAGAACTTCTTATGCATCCTCATGTAAAAGGATCAGATGTACGCAGAGCACTGGAGGTGGTGACCCTTGAGGAGAAAGAGAGCACCATAAAGGAAGCTGAGCACAAAGGATTCAGACATGCAGTGGCTGTTCAACTTGCAATCAGTGCCACACGGAAACTAGCTAAACAGAAAATGTGTGCAGTTCAGTGAAAAACTCAATGAGACAGAAGACAAGTTTGACCTAAATGACCTTTGTGTCCACATCTGTAACATTTCCTATCCACCGTTTCATCTTTTTTTCTCTGCAGGTCTGTTTCTGGCCTATCCTTTATATACTTTCTCATTTTTGTCTCTCTTTGACTCGATTAGCTGCACTGTATCAGGTTTCAGCGACATGACTGACATCTGCTCTTCAATTCTCTCACACTCAGTTCTACTGAGCAAGTGTTAGACTTTGACCTTCCTCTAATAATTTCCGACAAATGTAATCTGACGTATATTTGCGAAGAACCTGGTTGCCTGTGTCTGCTTGATACCCACAGTCTTTGGCAGCTTACCGCATGTGAGTAGCAAATTGTTGTATCATCTCACCTGTTTTTAGTCAACTTGTGAAAAGCTTGGCGGGTGAATGCTGCATTGACTTGGGCCATGAAATAGGAGTTCAAAGCAGTCACTGCAGTGTCATAGTCAGTAACATCTCCTGTGTTTTCCAGGGTTGAAAAGATATCATGTACATCTGGTCTTGCGAAGTGTAGCATATATATATATATATATATATATATATATATATATATATATATATATATACAGTGGGTACGGAAAGTATTCAGACCCCCTTAAATTTTTCACTCTTTGTTATATTGCAGCCATTTGCTAAAATCATTTAAGTTCATTTTTTTTCCTCATTAATGTACACACAGCACCCCATATTGACAGAAAAACACAGAATTGTTGACATTTTTGCAGATAGTGTGAAACCGTATATTTGAATCAATTGTACTGTATATGCTTGTGTGTGTGTGTGTGCACATACTGATTTGCTGTAAAGCTGGTGTTTGATTGATAGTGATTCTGAACACAATTAAAGGCCAGATATTTGAAAATCTAGATGATTTAATGATGTTTTCTGTTATTCATTCTGATAAGTATTGGTGAATCTGCTTCCAAACAATCCTGTAACTCTCTTTTCCTACACTGCTCTGAACACACAGGGATGAAAACATGTCTGCAATCACATCATGCTACTATTTGAATTAATATTTATGACCCTGGACCACAAAACCAGTCTTGAGTCGCTGGGGTATATTTGTAGCATTAGCCAAAAATACATTGTATGGGTCAAAATGATTGATTTTTCTTTTATGCCAAAAATCATTAGGACATTAAGTCAAGATAATGTTCCATGCTGATATTTTGTAAATGTCCTTCTTTAAATGTATCAAAACTTGATTTTTGATTAGTACTATGCATTGCTAAGAACTTCATTTGGACAAATTTAAAGGCGATTTTCTCAATATTTAGATTTTTTTTGCACCCTCAGATTCCAGATTTTCAAATAGTTGTATCTCAGCCAAATATTGTATTATCATAACAAACCATACAGCTGGAAAATGGAAACTGGAAAGCCCATTTATTCAGCTTTCATGATGATCTCAATTTAAAAAAATTGACCCTTATGACTGGTTTTGTGGTCTAGGGTCACATTTGTATTTGAATATTATTTTTATTAGAATATCATTTGAATCATATTTAATAAATTCACTTGCAATGTAAGGGAAATCTTTAACTTCATAAAGGTGCACACAGTACTAGCAATGTTACTGGGATCTTGGACAATATACTGACATTTGCAGTGTGAATGTTGCATTATAAGAGTATTCAGCTAAATATGCCATTATGGGTGACTGCCCTAATATAGAATAAAATAGGCCACTGATATGACTGGAGCATTCATAAGATTTGAGTGGACATTAATTTAAAGAGAAGTCCTATTGAATAATTATACACTCTCAGAAAAAAAAGTACAAAAGCTGTCACTGTAACAGTAAGTAACAGCAAGTAGCAGTCTGTGTAGTGTGAGAGTCAGTATAATAGGAAGGCGACCTCTGGTGGCGAGCAGATGGAAGACCACAGGCAGGATTTGAGACAGTTTCCAAAAACAGTGAAACAGTGGACTGGCAAACATGAACAGTAACTTCTTCAATAGATCTAATAACAGGCACTCTGAAATGGAAGCACTTGATATTTTCCATTAATAATCACATTTGGTGTGAATGGATGGGGCTAATAAGAGCTTGTGTTTGACTGAGACTCGGACACCAGGGCTGTGTTTCCCAAAAGCATTGTAAACTTAAATTGATCGTAAAAGCGATCACATCAGACTTAAAGACCATGGGTCCGTTCTTCGTACCTGCTTAATACATCTGAGATGATGTGAAAGATGCCAGATATTCTAATCCTGATAATTGATCTCTGGCTAATTTGGTTCTTCAAACGAATTTGCGTATTAGATTAAAATATCTGGATTAAGTTGTCTAAGATTACGGCACATTCTCGTGTTCCCCAAAAAGGGCAGATGTATCGATACTCGAAACCACAATCAGCAATGCAGCGATTGGCTGGCGGCAAGACAGCAACGTAATGACATCATATCATTAAAAAAGACACCTGACGGAAAAGTTGACAAATTTCTGGACTTTTAAAAGGAAACAGCCAAGCGAATAAAACTACATAAATGTTATAATAGATAAATTAAATGTTTTTAATTTATTTGTAATTTTTTTACATGGTTCCCAATTATTAATATTCACGATTTCTAGCATTTGTGTAGGCTTTACATTTTTACTTCAGTGTTGTAATTAGCAATTAATTTAATTTTATCTTTGACAGTGACAGCATTAATTACAGTTTCTTAAAGATCATGTTATCTGCATCTCCTCCTGCGCTCCATCAAGCAATTACTCAAATTAATGCACAGCTCAGATTAACTGTATAGCATGTGTGTAAGACTCCAATACAATTATAACGTAATTATTTCATCACTAAGAAATCTTTCAATGAGTAAAACTGGCTGTGTCTATAGTGTTATTGTTACGGTGCACACACCAGGGAGAGACGAGGAACACGCAGACGAGGAAGTACTTCAAAATAATAGTCTTTACTGACAACATCAAGGGTAACACAGGGCAAGGTAGACACACCGGGAATAACGAGTAGACCAGAACAACACTAACTGAACAGACAGGACCTTATATACACAAGACAATCACAGATAAATACACACACCTGAACTGAATAAACTACAAATCAAACTCAACAAGGACAGGAACATGACCAAATAAGGACACAAGAGGCGGGAACACATGACACACACGACAGAGGACGTAACAGTTATAGACTACACAACATTATCTTATTTTCAAATTAATTTTTAAATTATTTTTATTTTAAATTATTGTCCCTGGACCAGTAGGGTACTCTTATAATAAAGTAGCAGTGGCTGTGACAGATTTTAAGTACAACCCCAAATCAGAAAAAGTTGTGACAGTATGGAAAACGCAAATAAAAAAAGAAAGTAGTGATTTCTAAATTTACTTTGACTTGTATTTCATTGCAGACAATATGAACACAAAATATTTCATGTTTTGTCTGGTCAACTTCATGTAATTTGTAAATATACATCCTTTCCTGTCATTCAGACCTGCAACACATTCCAAAAAAAGTTGGGACAGGAGCAATTTAGGGCTAGTAATGAGGTAAATTGGTTAAATAATGATGTTATTTGAAACAGTTGATGTCAACAGGTGATTGTAATTATGATTTGGTACAAAAAGCAGCATCCAAGAAAGGTCTAGTCCTTTAGGAGCAAAGATGGGCATAGGATCGCCAGTTTGCCAACAAATACGTGAGAAAATTATTGAAATGTTTAAAAACAATGTTCCTCAAAGAAAGATAGGAAGAGATTTGGATATTTCACCTTCAACAGTGCATAACATAATTAAAAGATTCAAGGAATCTGGAGGAATTTCAGTGCGTAAAGGACAAGGGCGCAAGCCTAAGATGAACAATCGTGATCTCCGATCCCTCAGGCGGCACTGCATCAAGAATCGTCATTCATCTATAAGCGATATCACCACATGGGCTCAGGACTACTTTGGCAAACCTTTGTCAAGTACCACAATACATAGTTACATCCACAAATGCCAGTTAAAACTGTACTGTGCCAAAAGGAAGCCCTATGTTAACAGTGTCCAGAAGCGCCGTCGACTTCTCTGGGATCGGAGGCATCTGGGATGGACCATCACACAGTGGAAACGTGTACTGTGGTCAGATGAATCAGTATTTCAGGTATTTTTGGGGAGGAATGGACGCCGTGTGCAGTCATCCAGACTGTTACCAGCAACAAGTCCAAAAGCCAGGGTCTGTCATGGTATGGGGGTTGTGTCAGTGCCCTTGGCAAAGGTAACTTGCACTTCTGTGATGGCACCATTAATGCTGAAAAGTACATAGAGATTTTGGAGCACAATATGCTGCCTTCAAGAAGACATCTTTTCCAGGGACGTCCATGCATATTTCAACAAGACAATGCAAAACCACATTCTGCACACATTACAAAGTCCTGGCTGCGGAGGAAGAGGGTACGGGTACTTGACTGGCCTGCCTGCAGTCCCGACCTGTCTCCAATAGAGAATGTGTGGCGCATTTTGAAGCGCAAAATGCGACAACAAAGACCCCGTACTGTTGCCCACCTTAAGACTTGTTTGCAGGAAGAATGGGACAAAATTACACCTGAAACACTTCATCACTTGGTGTCTTCAGTCCCTAAACGTCTTTTAAGTGTTGTGAAAAGGAATGGCAACATTACAAATTGGTAAATGTTTTACTGTCCCAACTTTTTTTGGAATGTGTTGCAGGTGTGAATGACAGGAAAGGATGTATATTTACAAATTACATGAAGTTGACCAGACAAAACATGAAATATTTTGTGTTCATATTGTCTGCAATGAAATACAAGTCAAAGTAAATTTAGAAATCACTACTTTCTTTTTTTATTTGCGTTTTCCATACTGTCCCAACTTTTTCTGATTTGGGGTTGTACTTTAAAATCAATCCTAAATGTTACTGGAAGCCAGTGTAAGGACCTGAGGACTGGTGTGATATGCTCAAATTTTCTGGTTCTAGTTAGAATCCTGGAAGCAGCGTTCTGGATGAGCTGCAGCTGTCTAATGGTCTTCTTTGGAAGGCCGGCGAGGAGACCATTACAATAGTCCACCCTACTGGTGATAAAGGCATGAACAAGTTTCTACAAGTCTTGACTGGAAACAAAACATCTAATTCTTGCAATGTTTTTGAGATGATAGTATGCTGATTTAGATACTGCTTTGACTTGACTACTAAAACTAAGATCTGTCTCCAGAATCACCCCAAGATTTTTGACTTGATTTTTAGTTGATTGACCCCTAGAGTCAAGGTATGCATTCACCTTGAGAACTTCATCTTTGTTTCCAAATGCAATGACAGTTTTCTCCTTGTTTAACTGAAGAAAGTTCTGGCACATCCAACTGTTAATTTCATCAATGCATTGGCAGAGGGAGTCAATGGGGCAATAGTCATTTGGAGATAAGGCTAGGTAAATCTGGGTATCGTCAGCATAGCTGTGATAGGCAATTTGGTTCTTTATCATTATTTGACTTAGTGGGAGCATATACAGGCAAAACAGGAGTGGTGCAAGAATTGAGCCTTGTGGGACTCCGCATGTCATGGACGTCCACTTAGACTCATGCTCTCCTATACTCACATAATAACCTCTCCCTTCTAAGTATGACCTGAACCATTTGAGTACCATCCCAGAAAGCCCGACCCAGTTTTCCAGTCTCTCTAGAAGTATGTTATGATCGACAGTGTCAAACGCAGCACTAAGATCTAGTAGTACCAGCACTGATATTTTGCCAGAATCAGAATTGAAGCGAATATCATTTATTATCTTAATAAGCACGGTCTCTGTGCTGTGATGGAAACCAGATTGAAAATTGTCCAGGTATCCATTTGAGATGGAGACAAGTAGTTGTTCAGCAGATTAAAAACGACATTTTCAATAATCTTTCTTATGAAAGGAAGATTTGATATTGCTCTATAGTTGCTCAACATGGTGTTATCAAGATTGCGCTTTTTCAGAAGGGGCTTAACAACTGCAGTTTTTAGGGAGTTTGGAAAAGTC
The DNA here is from genome assembly GCA_027422415.1 of Schizothorax lantsangensis. Classification (NCBI taxonomy): domain Eukaryota; kingdom Metazoa; phylum Chordata; class Actinopteri; order Cypriniformes; family Cyprinidae; genus Schizothorax; species Schizothorax lantsangensis. The sequence continues at coordinate 90,933 of JAPDDO010000070.1, read as the reverse complement.
CCAGAAAGAAGTGAGGCGTTCACCACTTCTAAGAGATCAGCTTCTAAACAGTTAAGCACATGTTTGAATAAAGATGTGGGAAGTGAGTTGTAGGGCCTTATCGAACGGACACACAGAATAACAGTAAATCAGCACATTCCAAGGAGTCTCCCCCTCCAGCATCTACAAGTCGTAAAGTTATTTAATGATTGACTCCAGTTGATTTAATGATTGTTTTTATCCAAACAAAGAACACACAAACTTTTATGGACTTTCGGCCAAAAAACAATCAATAATTACTCCTGCTATTAAAGTCAAGTCAAGTCAAGTCACCTTTATTTATATAGTGCTTTTAACAATACAAATTGTGACAAAGCAACTGCACAGTATCAAAATGGGAAAATAGTGTCAATAATGTAAAATGACAAGATTAAACACTCAATTTTCAGTTAAAGGCATTTCATTATTGAATTCAGTGATGGCATCGTCCAGCTCAGTTCAATTCAAAAAGTTTCTGTTCAATCAAGTCGACGATATTGCTGGAAATGAAGTGTCCCCAACTAAGCAAGCCAGAGGCGACAGCGGCAAGGAACCAAAACTCCATTGGTGACAGAACGGAGAAAAAAACCTTGGGAGAAACCAGGCTCAGTCGGGGGGCCATTTCTCCTCTGGCCAGACGACACAGCAGTTCAATTCCAACTGCTGCAAAGTCAGATTGGAGGGCTCAACTGGTTGCCGAGGTCTTTTCCTGATGGCTGTCTAGGTGACGGGGTCCTCACTGGGGGTCTGTCTCTGGGGCTCATCTAGGTGTCCTGGTCTCCGCTGACGTTCAGGGCTGTAGAGGTCATCTCTAGGTGCTGATCCACCATCTGATCTGGTGAATGCAGTGACCTCGGAATAAGAAAGAAACAGACTAATATTAGCGTAGATGTCAATCTTTTTACGATGTAACAAGTACATCATGTGTTATGGGAAGTGTTGCCGGTTCCGGTTGATCTAATTAATGCAGCCTAACAATCCTTTAACGGATTTGAATAATAGAAGTGTATTAGTGTGTTATGTGTACGCCAGGTAAAAGAGATGGGTCTTTAATCTAGATTTAAACTGACAGAGTGTGTTAACGTTTGTATTAGGTGTGCCCTCACACTGCTCATGTCATGTGTTACCTGCCTTTCCATAAAAGGACATATGCAAATAAAAGGCAGTTCCGGTTCATCAGAATACCGAGTAGTGAGCGTGTTTTTTTTCCTCCGTGTAACTAAATATAATTTACCGGTTACCATACGCAAAATGGCTGCATCAACAGGTTATGGGCCCAGAAGGGAAGCGGGTAGCCGATGGAATAGACTGTGTTTCGATGGAGATGAAAAGAATTACGAACTTTGGGATACTAAATTGCTAGGCCACATGCATTTACTAGGACTGAAAGACACAGTGATATCAGAGCCCCCCACGCGTGGTGATAAAGATGAAGAGGCTGCCAACAGAAATGAGGAAGCGTATGCTGAACTGATTCAGTACCTGGATGACAAAAGTCTGTCTCTTGTCATGAGCGATGCTGCGGACGACGGTAGGAAAGCTCTACGGATTTTGCGGGCCTACTACGCTGGTAAAGGGAAGCCGCGAATAATAAGCCTGTACACAGAGTTAACCTCCCTGCAAAAAACGGCGAATGAAAGTGTAACTGACTATATTATTCGTGCAGAAACCGCAATCACAGCACTAAGAAATGTCGAGGAGACGCTTAGTGATGGACTTTTAATTGCGATGATATTGAAAGGTTTGCCGGACTCATTTAAACCATTCGCCGTACATATCACACAAAGTGATGCAGACATTACATTTGCAGAGTTCAAAACCAAGTTGAGGAATTTTGAAAGCACGGAAAACTTTCATAACAGCGCCAGTGAAGATAACGTGATGAGAGCGAGTGCCTCGACCCCGGAATGGAAGGGGAGGGAAAGGCTCACATGTTCGGAGATTACGTGCTACAATTGCGGCCAAAATGGTCATAAAGCTCATGCGTGCCCGACCCCAAATCGGAAAAGACAGTGGTGTAGTTACTGCAAAAGCTCAATGCACAGAAATGAAAACTGCAGACGCAAAAAGAGAGACAATGTTAAACAAGCCACTGATAAAGAGGACAATGACGAACACACATTTGTCTTTAAAGCAAGTGACTTCAAATCCTACAAGATACAGCGGAATGGACTGATGGTCGATACAGGTGTGACATCGCATATCATTACGGATCTTGAAAAATTCAAATGGTTTGACGACGAATTCCAGCCAGAGAAACACTACATCGAGTTGGCAGACGGGACCAGAGCGAGCGGAGTAGCGCTGAGAAGAGGTGATGCGGAGGTGTACATGATTGACAGCGCGGGACATCAGGTGAAGACGACGCTGAGGAACGCGTTGTATATCCCATCGTATCCTCAGAACATTTTTTCTGTTAAAGCAGCAACAACAAACGGAGCCTCGATCAACTTTCAACAAGGACAAGATTAACTCATTCATAAGGACGGTACTAAATTCTGCATACATGAATACAATAGACTGTACTATCTGAACACTGTGAAGGAAGACAGCGATAGTTGTAACGGATGTTATGACATTCAAACCTGGCACGAAATCCTTGGTCACTGCAATTATGATGATGTTTCCAAATTGCAGAATGTAGTTGAAGGAATGAAAATCAAGGGAAAGATTGACAAATCTAACCTAAACTGTGAAATTTGCACACAGGGTAAATTTGTTCAAAGTAGAAACAGAGAACCTGATACACGAGATAATGCTGCACTTGAACTAGTACACACAGACCTAGCTGGTCCAATTGACCCAGAGGGTAAAGATGGTTTCAAGTACGCTTTAGCATTTACTGATGACTACTCGGGTGCAGTGTTTGTGTATTTTTTAAAAGCTAAGAGTGACACTGCAAAGGCCACTGAAAAATTCATTGCTGATACAGCCCCTTATGGGAGCATAAAGTGTGTTAGGTCGGATAATGGCACTGAATTCATGGCTAAAGAGTTTCAGTCACTGTTAAGCAAGAACGGCATTAGGCACGAGACCTCAGCACCGTATTCACCCCACCAAAATGGGACTGCTGAAAGAAATTGGAGAACCTTGTTTGAGATGGCAACGTGCATGCTCTTGGAGAGCAATCTGCCCAAGATGTTGTGGACCTATGCTGTTATGATTGCTGCAGTAACTCGTAACAGGTGCTACAATAACCGAATACACCAAACCCCATATTATGCACTGACAGGGAAGAAACCTGATCTTTCTAAAATGAGAGTATTTGGTTCAGCATGCTATGCGTACAAACAAAACAAAAAGAAATTGGATGCACGGTGCGAAAAAGGGATTTTTGTAGGGTATGACAAAAACAGCCCTGCATACCTGGTTTATTATCCAGACACTGGAAAGGTTCTTAAGCACAGGCTTGTAAAATTCATCACAAGGTGTGTTACTGAACATCAGACACAGACTGACATTTCAATGTCAGATGATGATTCTCATGGGATAGATATGTGTCCTCCCAGTCCAAACAGAACGTAGCTGATCAGAATTCAGAAGAGTCTAATGGACCTCAATCTGAGACTGATAATCAGAGTAGTGATCAGACAGAGGGAGGGGATCAAAGTACACGTTATCCTAAATAAATAGGAGAGCTCCCCAGTATTTGACAGACTATGTACCTGATGTTGAGTGTGATGATCAGATCCTGACCAATGTTGATTACTGTTACAGAGTGTGTGATGTACCACAAACATTCAAGGAAGCTATGAGTTCAAACGAGTCACAGATGTGGGCTAAGGCCATGGAAGAGGAAATTAATTCTCTACAGGAAAATGATACATTTACCCTAACTACTCTACCAGAAGGTAAACATGCAGTGGGGGGTAGATGGGTATATGCTATCAAAAACAATACAGACGAAACCAAGTCATTCAAGGCCAGATATGTTGCTAAAGGCTATAGTCAAGTGATGGGTGTAGATTACAAAGAAACTTTCTCCCCAACAGCTAATATCACTTCAATACGAGCCTTGATGCAAATGGCAGCACAATATGATCTTGACCTCCACCAAATGGATGTAAAAACTGCATACTTGCATGCTCCAATTGATTGTGAGATTTACATGGAGCAGCCGGAAGGATTTGAAGTGAAGTTAGACTTGGGTGATAAACTAGTCTGTAGACTGAACAAATCACTGTATGGCTTAAAGCAGTCTGGTAGAAATTGGAACAAAATGTTACATGATTACCTCAGTGAGAATGATTTTGTTCAGAATTCAGCTGACCATTGTGTGTACAGTAAACTAACTGGAAAAGAGAGAGTGACAGTAATAATCTGGGTAGATGATCTCATTATTGCTGCCAGTGACAATGATTTACTGAATAATGTGAAAAAGATGATGACATCAAGATTCAAAATGAAAGATCTAGGAAAGTTCAAACATTTCCTGGGAATTGATTTCAATCAAAATGAAGGAGTTGTAAAAATGAACCAGAAAAGGTACATTTTGAGGATCCTGGAGAGATTCAGTATGTCAGATTGTAAACCCAGGTCGACACCATGTGAACAAAAGCTGGATTACAACAGTGATAGTGATCCTGTTGACTTACTCTGAGATGGGAAACTCAGAGTTTTCGGTTACAGAACAGCTGAATTGTGTTAGTTTACTCAACTCTAAGTAGGTTGACTCTGAGTTTAGCGCGTGCACAACGACTATGAAAAGTCATGATCAGTGGAGCTCCGAAATTACGATTCACCATGGCAACAGCTCCCGCCAAAAAGACGTCAGCGCGCATACTTCCGTCAATGCGTAACTTTAATTCTTAATAACTGTCAATAACTTAATAACTGTTATAATATCAGAGGTGAAAACTGTAAATTATTGAACTAATACTCATTTTAATGGTAGGCTATCCCATGGCCACAAAAAAAAGGAAAAAGACGGAAAAAAGAAACAATAACGTGGCAGCAGCTAAAAATGAAGTATAAAAACACAATTCAATCAAGGTAAAGCTTTAAACCTGAATGGTTCATGGGTGTGGGCTAAATGACTTTACAAACATTTGACATTAAATATCATTCAATGTCTATTTCAACACCCTGCAGCTTTTTCCACATTGTCTAACACTCTTTTCACATAATTAAATATTCTCTAATCCAACCTGTTACATTTCTTAATTAGAGTAATAAAATGAACTACTGACTTGTTGACAGCAAGAAGGCAGAGGGAGAACCTGCAGCAGCACCACTGACAGATGAAGAGGAGATGGTCAAGTACTGGAAGTTTTCTCAAATCCAAAAGTAAAAAGAATAACTTTCGCTTTTGTACTAGGAAATAAAGATGACCAAAAAATTCTGATTATTGGGTTACTTCCAGACGTCACAGAAAGTTGTTATCAAGTGAACGTCATTTATCAGTTTAGCCTCATTTAAACCGATTTCTACACCACTGACCTACAGTCCTGTGATACTCCTCTTTGACAGATTTGTGCTCATGAAAAAAGCAATCTCAGAAAGAGCGCGAGAGCGATGCACACTTTCCTTAAATTCTGCATACAGGACTTATAATGTGCTCTGCATCTCTGATGTTTTGAAGAAAACTACCATTTAAAATAGGAATGCTCAAATAAATATGCACATGAATACGGTGTAAAACATTATAATAAAATAAATAATATAAGGTATTTAGTCTTGTTTCCATGAAGGAAAAAAAAAATTAAGTTAATTTTTTATTTAGCAAATTATCTGGTGATGCCTATCTGCCTTTTAATATTAAAAATAGCCTATTGTTGTTTCCGTTTGCATGAAGATTATTTTTTTTACCCTACGGAGAACAATTTATATCTAGATAATTTTTCATCTATAGAAAATGCATCTTAACTTAAGATTTTTTATATATATTTGTACAAAATATTTGTATTGACAAAAATACTCAGTAAGAAAAGCAATTTTGCAGCGTGAATGAATGAATGAGGTATTAAAACATCGCTTACACTTTAAAAAGGGGGAGGAGACGGAAAGAAACTCTGGGTTTACCGAAGAAAACCTGCTCCCGACCAGGTTAGGTTCACAGCATAAGTTACCACGGTAACCGACTCTGAGTATAAGTTACCTCTCTTTCTGAAACGGGCTTGTCATACCCTGCTTTCCCGGGTTTGACAAACCTCCCATTTTGAAACGGAAAACCCAGAGTTTCCCTCATTTCAGGGTTAACATACTCAGAGTTTTCACTTAACCTCCTTTCTGAAACGGGCCCCTGATCTAAGTTGGTTAGTTAGTAAACTGTCTCAATATTTGTCTGACCCATACGAACAACACTGGTCTACAGTTAAACACGTAATGAGGTACTTGAAAGGTACAATTGATCATGAACTATGTTACAAGAAAAGTGATGAAAAACTTAAACTTGTGGCTTACAGTGATGCTGACTGGGCGTCAGATCTAAATGACAGAAGGAGTACAACAGGGTACTGTTTTAGTCTTACTCAAGATGGTCCTCTGATCTCTTGGAAGTCAAAGAAACAGTCCACAGTTGCTTTATCCACATGTGAAGCAGAGTATATTGCACTGGCTGTAACCGCACAAGAAAGCATGTATCTTGTACAGTTGTTGAACAGTATGGAAAATGACTGTCTGTATATACCTGTACAAATCTTTGAAGATAACCAAGGTGCCATTGCTCTATCAAAGAACCCAGTGTGTCGTCAAAGATGCAAGCATGTCGATGTACGATATCATTTAATTCGATCAGCACTCAGTAATGGCAAAGTGACAGTTGAGTATTGTCCCACAGAAGAAATGGTGGCTGATGTCATGACTAAACCAGTGACAAAGTTTAATAAACTAGAAAAATTCAAGAGTTTTATGTTTGGTATGTAAATCCAACATAAGGGAGATGTAAGACTGTATTCATATGTTATGTTGTTATAATGATATACAGTATTGTACAGTATGAGAGCAAGTGGGGGTGTTAACGTTTGTATTAGGTGTGCCCTCACACTGCTCATGTCATGTGTTACCTGCCTTTCCATAAAAGGACATATGCAAATAAAAGGCAGTTCCGGTTCATCAGAATACCAAGTAGTGAGCGTGTTTTTTTTTCTCCGTGTAACTAAATATAATTTACCGGTTACCATACGCAAAATGGCTGCATCAACAGAGTGTGTCTGCCTCCCAAACAGTGTTAGGTAGATTGTTCCAGAGTTTGGGCGCTAAATAGGAAAAAGATCTGCCGCCCGCCGTTGATTTTGATATTCTAGGTATTATCAAATGGCCAGAGTTTTGAGAACGCAGCGGACGTGAAGGACTATAATGCGATAAGAGCTCGCTCAAGTCCTGAGGAGCTAAACCATTCAGGGCTTTATAAGTAATTATCAAGATTTTAAAATCTATACGATGTTTAGTAGGGAGCCAGTGCAGTGTTGACAGAACCGGGCTAATGTGCTCATACTTCCTGGTTCTAGTAAGAACTCTAGCTGCTGCATTTTGAACCATCTGTAATTTGTTTATTAAGCGTGCAGAACAACCACCCAATAAAGCATTACAATAATCTAACCTTGAGGTCATAAACGCATGAATTAATATTTCTGCATTTGACATTGAGAGCATAGGTCTCAGTTTAGATATATTTTTAAGATGAAAAAATGCAGTTTTACAAATGCTAGAAACGTGGCTGTCAAAGGAGAGATTACTATTAAATTGCACACCTAGGTTCCTGACTGATGACGAAGAATTTACAGAGCAGCCATCAAGTGTTAGACAGTGTTCTAGGTTATTACTTGTGGGGGTTTTAGGTCCGATAATTAACACCTCTGTTTTTTCAGAATTTAGCAGTAAGAAATTACTCGTCATCCAGTTTTTTATATGGACTATGCATTCCATAAGTTTCTCAATTTGGTGTGTTTCACCAGGCCGTGAAGAAATATAGAGCTGAGTATCATCAGCATAACAGTGAAAGCTAACCCCGTGTTTCCTAATGATATTTCCCAAGGGTAACATATAAAGCGTGAAAAGTAACGGCCCTAGTACTGAGCCTTGAGGAACTCCATACTGCACTTGTGATCGATATGATACCTCTTCATTCACTGCTACGAATACTCAAAGCAAGATACTCAAGAGACAATATATATTAATGTTGTATTTTATGACTTTTATCAGCTTGCTGTGTTATTGGAACCTATGATATTTTTAATCTTTGCCGTATAACTTTCTTTTAATAGATAACAGTGTTTAGTATCGTGTTGAATCTTATTTTAAATGCAGGAAGTTGAAATGAATTATATGTTGATTTTCAGCCTCATACGAATGATGAATACTTTTATAAGAAGTTATTAGAAATATTCCCCACATGGAAGATCACAAATTAATTATTAATTTGTGTTCCAACGAAAACAGTACGGGGACAATTTGATTGGAAGGAGCATCTAGTAGGTGGACTGAAATCAGCCCACTAAAAACTAGGACACAAATCTCTGCTCTTCGCTCTTTCGCCGTCATTTATCGCGCAAACACTTGTGCTCACATGCTGCAATCTCAAGCGACTGAGTCATCCAAACTCAAACACTCCGTCAAAACTTCTTACAAAAGAAACTGTTAGAATCTGAAGCCTCAAGAAACTCGGAGAAGAACTTCGATTGTCGTCTCTCTCCAGAACCAGGCAACCGCCAATCACAAGAGGGATTCCTCCAGAGTGACGTCACCCAACGACAGCATCAGCAGCCAATCAGCTGCCGGTGTTACCTCAAACATGAGGAAAACAACAAGACCCGTGCTCATCTCAACTAAAAGCAAGTAAACAAACAAACTCTACATTTTTGGTGGAAGCTGGTCGAATTAATCTTTAAAAGTAAAGATAGTAAAGTTCTCTGTTGTGTGGTCTTCCTCGTCTTGAATTTTAGCGAACTAGCAAAAGAGTGCTAGACGTAAGACTTTCTTCAAATCGCAATAACTCATCTCCTGAACGTGTGTATGTGTGCGTGTTGTAGTTAGTACTGTAGACTAGTGGAATAGCAAATAAACTTTGTTTCATTTTACAGAGCCGTGTTTGTGTTTCATATTTGTTCAGTTAATGCCTTGAGCTGTAGATCCTTTGTTACCTTGCTCAAAATTTATAAATTACTATTTTGTTTGTTTTATCGTTGGCCACGAAGATAAACAGAATTGTTAAGATATACTGATTTTAACGTTCGCTGGACGAATCGTTGATAATGTATAAATTATTAGTTTTGAATTAATATCAATTCAATCAAATCAACCGGAGTCTTAAGACTTGATTCCCTAAAAGCTGAAATTAAGAGCTAAATTCTTACAAAGTCAAGCTAGCTGGTTGACGATTTAAGATGCTGTACTATTTCTTCAAAAATGTTGCTATCAATTGCTTCAAAATCAGACAATCACTTCTTTTTGAAATTGCGGTCGAATCTGTGTGACCTCTGCATAACTAGAAGATGTGCCAATCTCCTTTCTGATATTACTGATCTTCTCAGAAAAGAAGGAAGCAAACTCATTGCATTTGCTGTCGGAGAGCATTTCACTGGGAATCTGACTTGGGGGGTTTGTCAGTCTCTCAACAGTTGCAAAAAGAGTGCGAGTGTTGTTTAAGTTACTGTTTATAAGGTTTGAGAAGAAGGTCTGTCTAGCTGTGGCTAGTTCCACATTGAAACCATGAAGGCTGTCTTTATAGATGCTATAGTGAATTTCAAGTTTCGTCTTCTGCCACATCCGCTCAGCTTTTCTGCATTGTCTTTTCATACTCTGAACTGCTGTTGATTTTCTCCAAAATGATTTTTGTCTGCCAGTCTTCTTGCTGACCTTTATCGGAGCAATATCATCAATAACATTCTTAACTTTTAAGTTAAATGAATCCAGGAGAAGATCAACAGAGTCTGCAGAAATTCTTGGTGTTAAAGATATTGCCTTCATAAATAGCGCACTAGTGTTTTCTATAATGCATCTCTTTCTGACAGAGACAGATCTAAATTCAGTGGTGACAGAGATCAACATATCAAAGAAAATACAGAAGTGATCAGACAGTGCTACATCCTTAATAACAATGGATGAAATGTTTAGACCTCTACTGATGAGTAAATCTAGAGTGTGTCCATGATTGTGTGTGGGTCCATGCACATGCTGACTCAGGTCAAAAGTGTTTAAAACAGTTATAATTTCTTTTGTAGTTTTGATTTCTGCATTATCTATGTGAATATTAAAATCCCCTGCAATAGCAAAACAGTCAAACTCTGAGGAAATCATTGATAACAGTTCTGTGAACTCCAACAAAGGCTGGAGAGTATTTTGGAGGCCTGTAAATAATGAGAAACAGAATGCGTGGAGCACCTTTCAGCACAATACTTAGGTATTCAAAAGACAAATACTGACCAAACGACACTTGCTTGCATTGATAAACATCTTTAAACAGAGCAGCTACACCTCCACCTCTCCTAACAGGCCTGCAGACACTTATAAAATTAAAGTTAGGAGGGGCTGTTTCAGTGAGGACTGTTGCACTGCAGCTGTTTTCAAGCCATGTTTCATTTAGAAACATAAAATCCAGGTTGTTTGTGGTTATTAAATCATTGATCAGAAATTATTTATTTTTTAGTGAGCGAATGTTTAAAAATGTTAACTTGATGGAATTACATTTTGTCTCTACAGCAATCTTAGATTGATGCATTATAGGCCGCAGATTAGATGGGTCAGCCGTACGGCTTGAGAAGGCCTTAGACTTTCTATCACGTGATAAAACAGAAATAGTGATAGAGCAGAAGAAAATTGTAACTTAATGAGAGTATGACAACCAGAAAATGAATGTTTTTGTCTTCATTGGGATTGGGGGTGAATGCTTAGGGACATTTTGCTCTGTTTTGTTTGGGAAATGTAATAAAATAAATTCTATTGCCTATCCTCTCAGGATACCTGGAATCAGTGTTACAAGAACCCCAGGCACATCGTTTTTCCATTATTGAAGTATAAACCCATAAAAACGATGCAAGCTTCGGATCTTCTAAATGTTTCTTTATGGTGCTGAAAGCTTAGATGTCTGAGTTCCGCTCCCCGTGCAACTGATACTCAACTGCCATTGGCTAGTCTGCATTCGAGGGGCGGGGCTTACCGATAGGTCAATTGGGAACCATGAGTCCATGCGTTAACAGGTAATCTACCTCCTTTATCTCTTCCCTCTTCCAGGGATTAACACGGTACAGATGCTGTTTGACAGGTGACATGTCTATAATGTCAATATAGGAACTGCAGTCTGGGTAGGAGAAGTCCTGAATAATTAAAACTCTATGCTGGGACTGTAACAGTTAACTGGTCCTCTACACTTTTTAATATTTCAGAAGTATAAATTTTAACAGTCACAACCACAATTTTTACAGGCAGCCAGCCAGTAAAATAATTTTTCAATAATTTTTTATTTTATAAATGTACATTGTAATTTCCATGCATGGATTGGATCTCCTGTGACAACCATTTCGTAGTAATTAGTGATCGCTCGATATTGATTTTTTTAACTAATACCTATACTAATTATTTGAATGTTTATGTGCCATGATAACCAATATGCAGAACAGATATTTATTTACTGTTATACCGGAAATAAATGACTGAGTGAAGTAAGTCCTTACTTCACTTTGGTTTTCCTCCTTTCAGTCAACTTTAAAAAAAAATTGAAAATTAACAGTCTTCCATGTTAAATTTAATCTTCATATTATAACAATAACATTTTATTTATAAAGAGAAATTCATGCCATCGAAACGCACAGTCATGAGATCGGGTTTGGCAAGTAGCAGGTTAATTGCGCTAACACATCTTATTTATTTTCTCTATTTTACAAAAGCACAACCTTTTGGTGTTATTGTGAGTGTACATAAATAAAAGAACAAATATTTCAAATATCTAATTTTTTCTGCTATTTCTGCACACATATAGCACATATTCATCTAAATTGATGCCAGAGTGCACCGCTGTACAGCAGCCCTACTCTCCATATGTGAAAGATCATGTGACAGACCTTTGTCCCGTCTCCTACATATCTGAGAAGCAGCTGTCAAGTCAAGTCAAGTCAAGTCACCTTTATTTATATAGCGCTTTTAACAATGCAAATTGTGACAAAGCAACTGCACAATATCAAAATGGGAAAATAGTGTCAATAATGTAAAATGACAAGATTAAACACTCAATTTTCAGTTAAAGGCATTTCATTATTGAATTCAGTGATGGCATCGTCCAGCTCAGTTCAGTTCAAAAAGTTTCTGTTCAATCAAGTCGACGATATTGCTGGAAATGTAGTGTCCCCAACTAAGCAAGCCAGAGGCGACAGCGGCAAGGAACCAAAACTCCATTGGTGACAGAACGGAGGAAAAAAACCTTGGGAGAAACCAGGCTCAGTCGGGGGGCCATTTCTCCTCTGGCCAGACGACACAGCAGTTCAATTCCAACTGCTGCAAAGTCAGATTGGAGGGCTCAACTGGTTCCCGAGGTCTTTTCCTGATGGCTGTCTAGGTGACGGGGTCCTCACTGGGGGTCTGTCTCTGGGGCTCATCTAGGTGTCCTGGTCTCCGCTGACGTTCAGGGCTGTAAAGGTCGTCTCTAGGTGCTGATCCACCATCTGATCTGGTGAATGCAGTGACCTCGGAATAAGAAAGAAACAGACTAATATTAGCGTAGATGTCAATCTTTTTACGATGTAACAAGTACATCATGTGTTATGGGAAGTGTTCCCGGTTCCGATTGATTTAATTAATGCAGCCTAACAATCGTTTAACGGATTTGAATAATAGAAGTGTATTAGTGTGTTATGTGTACGCCAGGTTAAAGAGATGGGTCTTTACTCTAGATTTAAACTGACAGTGTGTCTGCCTCCCGAACAGTGTTTGGTAGATTGTTCCAGAGTTTGGGCGCTAAATAGGAAAAAGATCTGCCGCCCGCAGTTGATTTTGATATTCTAGGTATTATCAAATGGCCAGAGTTTTGAGAACGCAGCGGACGTGAAGGACTATAATGCGATAAGAGCTCGCTCAAGTACTGAGGAGCTAAACCATTCAGGGCTTTATAAGTAATTAACAAGATTTTAAAATCTATACGATGTTTAGTAGGGAGCCAGTGCAGTGTTGACAGAACTGGGCTAATGTGCTCATACTTCCTGGTTCTAGTAAGAACTCTAGCTGCTGCATTTTGAACCATCTGTAATTTGTTTATTAAGCGTGCAGAACAACCACCCAGAAAAGCATTACAATAGTCTAACCTTGAGGTCATAAACGCATGAATTAGCATTTCTGCATTTGACGTTGCAAGCATAGGTCGCAATTTAGATATGTTTTTGAGATGGAAGAATGCAGTTTTACAGATGCTAGAAACATGGCTTTCAAAAGAAAGATTGCTATCAAACAGCACACCTAGGTTCCTGACTGATGAAGAAGAAGAATTTACAGTGCTGCCGTCAAGTGTTAGGTAGTGTTCTAAGTTATTACATGTGGGGTTTTTAGGTCCGATAATTAACACCTCTGTTTTTTCAGAATTTAGCAGTAAGAAATTACTCGTCATCCAGTTTTTTATATCGACTATGCATTCCGTTAGTTTCTCAATTTGGTGTGTTTCATCGGGCCGTGAAGAAATATAGAGCTGAGTATCATCAGCATAACAGTGAAAGCTAACACCGTGTTTCCTGATAATATCTCCCAAGGGTAACATGTAAAGCGTGAAAAGTAACGGCCCTAGTACTGAGCCTTGAGGTACTCCATACTGCACTTGTGATCGATATGATACCTCTTCATTCACTGCTACGAAGTGATGGCGGTCAGATAAGTACGATTTGAACCATGCTAAGGCACTTCCACTAATGCCAACAAAGTTTTCTAGTCTATTTAAAAGAATGTTGTGGTCGATGGTGTCGAACGCAGCGCTAAGATCCAGTAGAACTAATAAAGAGATACAACCACGATCAGATGATAGAAGCAGATCATTTGTAACTCTAATGAGAGCAGTCTCAGTACTATGATACGGTCTAAATCCTGACTGGAATTCCTCACAGATACCATTTTTCTCTAAGAAGGAATATAATTGTGAGGATATTACCTTTTCTAGTATCTTTGACAGAAAAGGGAGATTTGAGATCGGTCTGTAATTAACTAGATCTTTGGGGTCAAGTTGTGGTTTTTTAATGAGAGGCTTAATAACAGCCAATTTGAAGGTTTTGGGGACACATCCTAATGACAATGATGAATTAATAATAGCCAGAAGAGGATCTATGACTTCTGGAAGCAGCTCTTTTAGTAGTTTAGTTGGAATAGGGTCTAACATACATGTTGTTGGTTTAGATGATTTAACAAGTTTATACAATTCTTCCTCTCCTATAGTAGAGAATGAGTGGAATTGTTCCTCAGGGGATCTATAATGCATCTATCTGATGCGATACTGTAGCTGACGGCTGCATGGTTACAATTTTATCTCTGATAGTATCAATCTTGGAAGTAAAGTAGTTCATAAAATCATTACTGCTGTGCTCTTGGGAAATGCCAACACCTGTTGATGCTTTATTTTTAGTTAATTTAGTGACCATATTGAATAAATACCGGGGGTTATGTTTGTTTTCTTCTAGAAGAGATGAAAAGTAATCGTATCTAGCCGTTTTTAATGCTTTTCTGTAGGATAGGATACTTTCCCACCAAGCTATATGAAATACCTCTAGTTTTGTTTTCCTCCAGCTGCGCTCCATTTTCCATGCTGCTCTCTTTAGGGTGCGAGTGTGCTCATTATACCACGGTGTTGGACTCTTTTCCTTAATCTTCCTTAAGCGTAAAGGAGCAGCCGTATCTAAAGTGCTAGAAGAGAGAGAGTCCATAGTTTCTGTTACATCATCAAGTTGTTCTGAGCTGTTGGATATGCTGAGGAATTGAGATAAATCAGGAAGATTACTTACAAAGCAGTCTTTTGTGGTAGAAGTGATGGTTCTACCATATTTGTAAGAAGGAATTGAATTTACAGCTTTAACTATATGGAGTTTACACAAGACTAGATAATGATCTGATATATCATTGCTTTGCTGCAGAATTTCAACACCACTAACATCAATTCCATGTGACAGTATTAAATCTAGAGTATGATTTCGACTATGAGTAGGTCCTGAAACGCGTTGTCTAACCCCGATAGCGTTCAGAATGTCTATGAATGCTGATCCTAATGCATCTTTTTCATTATCAACGTGGATATTAAAATCACCCACAATTAGGACTTTATCTGCAGCCAGCACTAACTCTGATAGAAAATAAGCAAATTCTTTAATAAAGTCTGTGTGGTGCCCTGGTGGCCTGTATACAGTAGCCAGTACAAACATCACGGGGGATTTATCATTAATACTTTTTTCTCTAGATAATGTTATATTTTGTTATCAACAATTTTTTTATTTTTTCACACACAACATAAACACACATAAATTTGCATTTCTGAATTACACAGACGGGAGCACGGCGGGATAAAAATAACAACATAGCTGGTCTCATGTTATCACAAACTTTATAAGTCCCGCTTCTGATTATGAGCTCGACAACTTCAAGCGATCGACTCACATTGCTTTCATATGCAACTTTTAACCACCACATTCCTTAAATGTGGTTTAACTCATTCGAAATACTTATGCTTAATGTTACACTGTCAGATATGCAAAAGAAATCTGTCTTATCTCTTGCTCTGGCTACTGTGTATAGACCGCCAGGGCCATATACAGATTTCCTAAAAGAATTTGCAGATTTCCTCTCAGACCTATTGGTTAATGCTGATAAAGCGCTAATTGTCGGAGATTTTAACATTCATGTTGATAATCCAAATGATGCATTAGGACTTGCGTTTACCGACCTAATAAACTCTTTTGGGGTCAAGCAAAACGTCACCGGGCCCACTCATCGTTATAATCACACGCTAGATTTAATTATATCGCATGGAATTGATCTTACTGATATAGATATCGTACCTCAAAGTGATGATGTTACTGACCATTTCCTTGTATCGTGCATGCTGCTTATAACTGATATTAACTGTAGGGCCCCACGTTATCGTCCGGGCAGAACTATTGTTCCAGCCACTAAAGACAGATTCACAAATAACCTGCCTGATTTATCTCAGCTGCTCTGTGTACCCATAAATACAAATGAACTTGACAAAATGACTAGCAACATGGGCACTATCCTCTCTAATACGTTAGAAACTGTTGCTCCCATCAAATTAAAAAAGGTTAGAGGAAAACGTGCTGCGCCATGGTACAACAGTTATACCCATTCTCTCAAGAAAGAAACTCGTAATCTTGAGCGCAAATGGAGAAAAACTAACTTGGAAGTTTTTAGAATTGCGTGGAAAAACAGTATGTCCAGCTATAGACATGCTCTAAAAGCTGCCAGGACCGAGCATATCCGCAAACTCATAGATAATAACCAAAATAATCCAAGGTTTTTATTTAGCACAGTGGCTAGACTAACAAATAACCAGACGTCACCCGATCTAAATATTCCCTCACAGCTTAATAGTAATGACTTTATGAATTTCTTCACTGATAAAATAGATAACATCAGAAATACAATAACTAATGTAGATTCTACGGCGTCTAGTACTTCAGCCTCATTCACCGCACCCAAAGAAAAACTGCAGTGCTTTTCAACTATAGGACAGGAAGAGCTAAATAAACTTATCAACACATCTAAACCAACAACATGTCTATTAGATCCTGTACCTACTAAATTACTGAAAGAGTTACCTGTAGCAGAAGAACCGCTTCTCAATATTATTAACTCATCGTTATCTTTAGGTCACGTCCCTAAACCATTCAAGCTGGCAGTTATTAAGCCTCTTATTAAGAAGCCACAACTAGATCCTAGTGATCTGGCAAATTACAGACCCATCTCAAATCTTCCGTTTATGTCTAAAATTTTAGAAAAAGTTGTGTCTGCTCAATTGTGCTCATTCTTGCAAAAAAATGATCTCTGTGAAGAATTTCAGTCAGGTTTCAGGCCCCGCCATAGCACAGAAACTGCACTTGTTAAAATTACAAATGACTTGCTTCTTGCGTCAGACCAAGGCTGCATCTCATTGCTAGTTTTACTTGATCTTAGTGCTGCGTTCGACACTATAGATCATGAAATTGCGTTGGTATTAATTCCTAAACATATAGAGGGGAGGTTACTGATTTTTCCGGGATATCTCCTTCGAAAATGAAATTAAACCAGTGTCCTTGGCTCAGATGGGGGGAGATTATGGCGACTCCTATGTTTATTAGTGCATCCCAGAACACAACACAAAGCCTCTTTGGTGCTGACATTGTATATATCTCCAGTAATGGCGGACCGCAGCTTCTCACTCCGGGCTGTGTTTATGCTAATAGGGCAGAGTCACTAATGGGCGGGACTTTTTCCCCTCGGTGACATGAACAGAGGGAGAATCTGAAACAGCTCGTTTGGAGAGACTGTTTATGATATATTGGTTTTATAAAAGAATGAGTTGGTGGATTTTTACCATTATAGGCTCGTTGTTTTCACACACTGCAGCCACACAACTGTGTTCAAACAGCTTATAAAAGTGATTTTTGCATAATAGGTCCCCTTTAATAAAACTACTCAAGTTCAATTTAGGGATTGTGCCAAAATAGGACAAGTAGTGAAGAAAAACACTATTTTATTAGTAACAGAATATCAAAGACAAAATAATTTCATAGAAATGACTGCTACAGACTTTGATGTGTGCATGACAATATGTCCATTGAACCATTCTCTAGAACCTCAGAGAAACAGATTAAGAAATATCAAAAGAAATGCAGATGCAGAAGAAATTACCGCTACCACACTTGCCAAACATCCAACATGGATACACACAAACTCATGAAGATCATTTAAAAACTGTGCAACCAAACTTTATACTACGAGACAAGAGTTTTTGTGAGTGAAGGCATGAATGTTTGTGTCCGTAACAGTGATTGTACTTTTTTTCTGGGCCCTATGGTGCATTGCACTTGCAAAAGATCAAACTGGCCAAAAGTCTGTCACTCATTTGTGCTTGATGGGGTCGTAGTATGATCCCTCCATGGCTGAAAACGTGCTCTACTGGAGCACTAGAGGCAGGCACTGCCAAGACCCGGATGACCACTCGGAATAATTCAGGAAGGGTGTTCCTGTTCATAGCCCAGAACAACAGGGCATTCTGTCCTTCAGATAAGTCAAGATAGTGACTTGGCTGATGTGCTGGTGTGGTCCCAATGTTTTTCCTTTGACTCTTATGATAGGCTGCAAAGAGCCCCACCTCTTGTTCAGGCTGCTGATGCTATTGCTCATCAGACTCAAAACAAGTAACCGGCACAAACTCAGCTGCATCTTCCAAGATTCTGGCAAAGGATATTCACAGCAGAAAAGAAAAGAACAGGCATATATAACTATTGCAATGTTGCTAATTATACAGTTACAATGAAAATCTATTATTGTTTCAATTATTTAGTTGAAAATGTCAAGGTTAAAAAAATCATAAAAATAAAGTCCGTGTAAAGCAATATTAAATGTGTTCTGAGTTTGTCACACTACAGAAAAATGTTATTAACCACCCAGCCAACGGTTTAACTGCATAACACAAATCAGTTTGCAGTCTTTGAAACGTGTTTTCTGCAATATTTTTCTAAAATTTAGAATTTGTTTAAAAACAATTTACACAGACTTTAAGTGTGATATTTACCCTTCACTTTTTGTGCAGCCACTTCCTTGATTTCAGGGCTGACCAGCACATGGTGCTCCACCCACTGCAGTGAAAATGCTTGATCCAAGACAGCTGCTTTTAGATAGACTGGGTCTGAAAATGGTGCAGGAGTTTCGTCTTTCGCACTTGCCATTTTCACACTGATGAATATTCCACTGAATCTTTTGACGAGGGATGCTTGCAAACTTCTGACTAGGCCGCTTAAAAAGCAGACCTGTGATTTCAGCTTCTCCAAGTGGTGATTTAGAGTAAGAACCGATGGAACAACAGCACTGATGGTGACAGTTTTTTCCCCCTGTGTCAGATCTGTTGCCTCGCGCAAATGGCTTCAAAATGTCCACCACCTCTTTCGACTGATTCCACTCCCTTGATGTGAACAACAGCTCCTTATGTCCAGACTTTTCCAGAAGACCACAGACCTTTGGATGATCACATTCTATTAGTGCTTGTACCCAGGGCCGCATTAAGACTGCACTGGGCCCCGGGGCTATGACTTACTGCAGGGCCCCCCCCATCACAATAATGATATATATATGGGATAAAAATCTTATTTAAAGCTTTATATATATATAAAGCCTTAAATAGGATTTTTATCCCATATCAAAATTATTGATGCACTGAAATTTCATAATTTGTTACCAATTTCAATATCACAAAAGATAATACTAGCCTAAGTAAAAATAAGCTTACAGAAGACAAGTAAACAGTCACAAATTAGGCTACAACAGAACAAAGATCATAAGAAATCGACCTATAGACGATAATTTTTTTTTAACACATAACTGTATTTGAACGTTTAAGCACAACAAGGAGTGAAAAGTTTATTCAGCCAATACGAGCAGGTGCGCGCTGCGCGAAATCGGGCTAAAACCGTCTTAATGCACTCATTTACCAGAATGAATTCTGCCCCACTGCTTAATGTTCATTAACAGTTTAAACTATTTGTTTTAAAACCTGCTTAAAACGCGTTTAAATGATAAGCTTAGCCTACATCTTGATGCGCAAAACGATTGATATATTTCTACCGGATTATCTCCCAACCCTTAAATGAATAGCTTATATAGAGTTTGTTCAAACACAAAACCAATATACTGTTCATCCAGTTAATAATCAAACTAACCTAAAATCTGTGTGGACGATGATGCTTTTTTTTTTTTTTTCTGCTCTGCGCAGAATAAATAGTGGACTGCTGTGCGCGGTCCACTCGCTGTTCCAACAACTTCCACTCCATCATTAGCTTGTAAAATAACCCGATTGCTGGGTATTTTACTGACTAACTTGTGTTTTTTTTTCTGTTCTTCGTATTTGGAGTTTTTCATTTTTTGAGCCCCTCTCTCTCAGAATTGCTGACATTTTTACTTATTGAATATTGTTCTTTGAGCGACCATTTCCATATTACTCCAGAACGAAGTGAAGAGTGGAGGTGAAGGTTCAAGGTTCAAGGTTCTTGTTTATTTGTCACATACACAATCATACAGGGTATAATCAGTAGTGAAATGTAGGTCAGGACGGGTCCGCTCAATGGACAGTGCAAAAAAAATAAAAATAAAAGATGAAACAACACAGGAGAGTATATATAAATATAGGTAGGAATAAGATAAAAAATAAGTAAAAAATTAAAATAAAATAAAATAAGGAGTAAAATGTGCAATGAACTAAAATGTGCAATACAGTCTACTGTGGATTCAATAAATATTAATATAAACAGGGATGTACAAGAGGAATGTGCAAACAGGTTGTACCGGGTATGTACACATAGCAGCAATGCGGATGATGGAGAATAATGGGTGTTTTTTACAGTTGGAGACATACTGGGCAGTGATCACCTAGATACGTGCACATATTGTTTAAAAGTCAAATACAGAATAAATGCATTTGATTGGTAAACCAAATTCAGACTTTACGCTTCAATCTCGAATGCTAATGCATGGAATTTACGGAAAAGCTCAACTAAATAACAGCGCTAATAAGTGGGGGGCGTGGTGGCTTTGGCGATCGGCGCGCCAGTCAATCTACCCCACAGCCAATCACGGGCCCCCTCCTTGCTCGGGCCCCGGGGCTTCAGCCCCGCCTAGCCCAATGGTTAAAACGGCCCTGCTTGTACCTGTCTCAGTGTTGAGTTCCATCTTGTATTAACAGCAGCTGGGGCCCGTTTCAGAAAGGAGGTTAAGTGAAAACTCTGAGTATGTTAACCCTGAAATCAGGGAAACTCTGGGTTTTCTGTTTCAAACTGGGAGGTTTGTCAAACCCGGGAAAGCAGGGTAAGTCAAGCCCGTTTCTGAAAGAGAGGTAACTTATACTCAGATTCAGTTACTGTGGTAACTTACTCTGTGAACCTAACCTGGTCGGGAGCAGGTTTTCTTCGGTAAACCTGGAGTTTCTTTCCGTCTCCTCCCCCTTTTTAAAGTGTAAGCGATGTTTTAATACCTCATTCATTCATTCACGCTGCAAAATTGCTTTTCTTACTGAGTATTTTTGTCTTATTTCAAGTACAAATATCAAAAAATTACTTAATATGCATTTTATATTTGAAAAATTGTCTATATTTAGTCTTGTTTCCTGGGGGATTTTCCTTTTAAGTGCATATTACATAAAACAAGTAAAATTGTCCACCATAGGGTAAGAAAAATAATCTTAATGCAAACGGAAACAAGAATATTTTTAATTTCTTAAGATAATTTGCAAAATAAGAAAAATGCACTTTAAAACATCGGAGACGCAGAGCAAATTATAAATCCACTGTATGCAGATTTTAAGGAAAGTGTGCATCCCTCTCACTCATTCTGAGAATTTTTTCCTGGGCACAAATCCGTCAAAGAGGAGTATCACAGGACTGTAGGTCAGTGGTGTAGAAATCGGTTTGAATGAGGCTAAACTGATAAATGACGTTCACTTGATAACATCTTTCTGTAACGTCTGGAAGTAACCCAATAATCAGAATTTCCTTCAGGATATCCAGTGTGGTTGGATGCATTGATGACAAGCATATCTCCACCATCGCACCTTCTGAAAATGAAACTGATTACTTTATGGAATGGAAGGATGCCAGATGGAGGGGTAGAGCCTTAACCACCCCCACAGCTGTTAAATAAACAAATTATTCACAATTTTTTGGTCATTTTTATTTCCTAATACAAAAGTAAAAGTTATTCTTTTTACTTTTGGATTTTAGAAATCTTCCAATATTTGACCATCTCCTCTTTCATCTGTCAGTGGTGCTGATGCAGGTTCTCCCTCTGCCTTATTGTTGTCGAACAAGTCAGTAGTTAATTTTATTACTCTAATTAAGAAATGTAACAGGTTGGATTAGAGAATATTTAATTATGTGAGAAGAGTGTTAGACTATGTGGAAAAAGCTGCAGCGCGTTGAAATAGACACTGAATGATATTTAATGTCAAATGTTTGTAAAGTCATTTAGCCCACACCCATGAACCATTCATGTTTAAAGCTTTACCTTGATTGAATTGTGTTTTTATACTTCATTTTTAGCTGCTGCCACGTTATTGTTTCTTTTTTCTGTCTTTTTCCTTTTTTTTTTTTTTTTTTTTGTGTGGCCATGGGATACCATTAAAATGAATATTAGTTCAATAATTTACAGTTTTCACCTCTGATATTATAACAGTTATTAAGTTATTGACATTTATTAAGAATTAAAGTTACGCATTGACGGAAGTATGCGCGCTGACGTCTTTTTGGCGGGAGCTGTTGCCATGGTGAATCGTAATTTCGGAGCTCCACTGATCATGACTTTTCATAGTCGTGGTGCACGCGCTAAACTCAGAGTCAACCTACTTAGAGTTGAGTAAACTAACACAATTCAGCTGTTCTGAAACCGAAAACTCTGAGTTTCCCATCTCAGAGTAAGTCAACTCTGAGTTCAAGTTTAAACTCAGAGTTGGTTGAACCTCCTTACTGAAACGGGCCCCTGGAATGCTCTTCTCTCCAAATTCATAGAGATGCATATCCCAAAGATTAAAGTTAACTTATGACATCGTCACAATAGTAAACCCCCTTTGTTTGCCAAAATAAATAAAGTTTGATTTTCAATAATTTAAAGATAAATGAAACTAATGTTTTATGCCTTCATTTGAAAACCACATACAGAACACAGAATTTCTGAGGAAAAAGAAAACATTTCATAAGGCTATTTTAAGAATAAATTTGAAGTTTTTATGCATTCAAATAATTAGACATACTACAACACAGAATTTAATAACAATAAAACATATGGTGAAAGTAACTAAAACACCCACTTATGAAAGTGGATAAAGATTTTCAATTTCTTGAAGTATTTAACAACAAATTAATAAAAATGATGATTCTGTCTGAGCTATGCATTTTAAAACGAACATGCACTAGTGTAAACGTAGCCTAACTGATGTGTAAACTGAAAACTATTTGAACTTTATTAAAACTATTTGCACTGATCTATTGTATTGGATATATTTTGTTCCTTTGTGCAGTGGCTCAAGAGATGAGGCTTTGAGTCTGTATAAATGTCAACAAGCTGAAAAATAAAACCACAGTTTTTTGAGGTAATGTAATCTTGTTAAATCTGATTTCATAAAATTGGTATCGAAAAAAGTATAGTTCAGGAACCGGTATCGTATCGGTATCGATATCGAAAATTTTTGAACGATACCCAGCCCTATCAACCACTGAGAGAAAGTGCCGAAAACTCTTGTTTTCCACAATGGACAGAGGTAGGTTGCAATCAATAACTAAATAAGACAGCATTGAATTAGTTATAGCTCTCTGTTGTGGGTGACTGGCACTGTAGAGCCCAACATGGGTTCCCATGAACTGTGAGACTGAAGGTTGCTGTGGATCATTTGGGGTGCTTTTGTTAATCTGATATTCTTCAAACTTGTCATGATAAAGATAATACAAAGCACAGATTATATAAATGTAAATATTCAGAATAAATACAATTTAAAATAATAATGGACAAAAATAAAAACTTTTAGGCTATGTTTGATGATAAACATTACATGGATTTGCATTCTAATGCTATCTCCTTCTGCTTTCATTACTCAATTGTAGCTTGTGCCTCTGACATTCAAATGAAGTTTGAATAATTTATTATTCTACATGTTATATGAATATATTATATGCAATACACATTTAATTCATACTACCCTGAAAGTCTTTCAAATACATTTACTAATTGTGTCTTATTTGTTAAGCTGTACATATTTAAATCTATTATCAATTTTAAAAATTACCATTATATGTTTTTTAAATGTTGTAAATGCCAAATAGTCATGTCAGTTAAGCTTAGTTTCTGTAGCCCTACAGAAGCATATGGCAATAAATTAAACATCTTCACTTAATAAGAATTTACCATTTTATTATATTTCATTAAGTTAGATATTGAGTTAAAGATATTTAGTTGCGTTTCCTTAAGGAATGAATCAGTGTTCGTAAATGAATCACAGGCCGATAAATAAACGAATCGATCCGTTCACTTCCACTGTTTCACTTGTGAACGATTCAGTGTTTTAATGAATTGTGAGATACTTTTGTGAGATACTGTATATTCTAGTGGGTTACATGCTCCCCCTTCTAAACATCTCATAACCCCATGAGATTACTTCTCTACACTTTAACTGTGACTCTGGGCTCCATTTGAGCACTCGTGTATTCTAGAACTAGAATTATATATTCCATTGGGTTACACATATATGACTGCAGTACATTCTCATTATAAAAATAACTGAAACTAGCTTATTAGCCTATGTATCCCAAAACACAACACTTGTAAAGCCTCTTTTGTGCTGACATTGTATACTCTATATCTCCAGTAATGGCGGACCGCAGCTTCTCACTCAGGGCTGTGTTTATGCTAATAGGGCAGAGAGCGTCACAAATGGGTGGGACTTTTTCCCCTCGGTGACGTGAACAGAGGGAGAATCTGAAACAGCTCGTTTGGAGAGACTGTTTATGATTTATTGGTTTTATAAAAAAAAGTGGATTTTTACCATTATAGGCTGGTTGTTTTCACACACTGCAGCCATACAACTGTGTTCAAACACCTTATAAAAGTGATTTGTGCATAATAAAATATTATAGCATTACACAAACACTAATATAAGTAATGGATAATCATCGGCTAGCCGTGCATTAAAGGATTTTAAATGCACGACGTGGAGGCTAAGAACCGCCCGACGCGAAGCGGAGGGTGGTTGCCTCCGTGAAGCCGATGATTATCCCTTACTTATATTAGTGTTTGTGTAATGCTGTCAGAGAATGTGATGCTGTTCCACCAAAACACCTCTGTTTTACATTATAAATAAAGTTTTTCATATTAAACCTTTTCTCTGATTTTATGCTGGACTTAAGAAAAGATCAAGGAGAAATTAATACATTAATAAATCTACAGGGTTGATGTACAAATCTGCAGGTATCGATCATGCTAATGTTGTTAGAAGACAACTGCAATTACAAACAAATTTAGCTTACATTTACCATTGCACAATTAATTTTGCACAATTAATAACATCGCAACATGTCTATTGATTGTTGAATATTTGCTTGTATTTGAGTTTTTGAGTAATCTCTGGCCCTAATAAAAGTTCATTTTCATTGACAAACGTAGTTCACTGTATAACAGTAAAATAATTAGGCCTACAAGATTTTGGCTATGGCACTAGAAAATGCATCCAACAAAAATATTAAATTGTCTTCCCATACAAAAATTAACCATGGTTTTATTATATTAAAAGGAGTACATTTTTATTTATTTATTTATATATTCTTTGGCGTATTGATTACCAGTTGCGTAAGTATACAACTTGTATACAGTTTTACTATAAATTCTCTGGTTAAACTATGGTTAGTGTAGAACATGGTTAATTTGTGGTTACCATGGTTTAACTACTATAGTAACCATGTTTTATTTATTTGTTTATTTTATTTGTAGTAAAACCACGTTTAATTTGGTGTTTTTGGGGAAAAAAATAAAAGGTTCTAAATTGTTACAATAATAATGTTAAATGGTTAGAATTGGTTCTAGCCAACATTTATTTAACCAATAATTCAACTTTGAATAACTCATGAAATACTGAATAACTCTTGAACAGGACTTTTATTTTGGTACGGTCATAAGTCTGCGCCGCGCTCCTGCATCTGTTGTGATTCGGCTGAAGAAAGGTGTGTGTTTTTAAACATTTACAGTGTTTACATCAATGCAAACCGTCGAGTCTTATAGTTTTTACAAGCGATGTAAAGTTAATTCATTGATACTGACTGTAACATTGTAGCGCTTTATCTATCGATTATATGCACATTATTTTGAGTAAAGCTCATGAATCAGTTTATCATAAACACGAATTCAGTCATTGATGGAGAAAACATAAGCAAATGTGATCAACAACTATTACAATACAAATTAAAACATAAATGCATAAGTGTAAATATGAAATGTCTTTTTTTGTGTGTGTGTTTTTGTATTAATTTGTTGTGCCAGTTTTTTTATGTTTTTGTCTAATTATGCCACGCCGAATTGAGGCAGCAATTAAAGCAAAAGGAGCCCCTACCAAGTATTGAGTACATATACAGTAAATGAACATACTTTCCAGAAGGCCAACAATTCACTAAAAATGTTTTTTTATTGGCCTTATCAAGTATTCTAATTTGTTGAGATAGTGAATTGGTGGGTTTTTATTAAATGTGAGCCTAAATCATCACAATTAAAAGAACCAAAGACTTAAACTACTTCAGTCTGTGTGAATTGAATTTATTTAATACACAAGTTTCACAATTTGAGTTGAATTACTGAAATAAGAAAAATGAGGACATCTTCATCCTGTTCAAAAGTTTTCAACCCCGGCTCTTAATGTATCGTGTTTCCTTCTGGAGCATCAGTGAACGTTTTAACCTTTTTTAATAGTTGTGTTTGAGTCCCTCAATTGTCCTCAGTGTGAAAAGGTGGATCTCAAAGTTTTCCAGCATCTTTTGCATATTTGAACCCTTTCCAGCAGTGACTATGATTTTGAGATCCACCTTTTAATTTAACTTTTTTGTTTTTAAGGTTTTGAATGGACTGGCACCTTCGTATCTTTCTGAACTTTTGAGCTTACACAGTACAGCTAGATGTTTAAGGTCATCGAATCAGAATTTTTTTATTGGTCCCTAGATCTAGGCTGAAGAAAAAAGGTGACCGGGCTTTTGCCATAGCCGGCCCTAAACTGTGGAACAGCCTTCCAGTCTATTAGAACAATTGCAACAGAATCACTTTTTAAAACCAGGCTTAAAGCCTACCTCTTTGAGAGGGCTTTTAGTGTATGAGCCAACAGGAGTTTATTATTTCAGATTATTATTTGTTTGTTTTGTTTTTACAATTTTATGTATTTTTGATTCCTTTTAAACTATATTGTTCAGCACAATGGTCAACCATTGTTGTTTTATTGTGCTTTCTAAATAAAATAAAATGGGAAAAAAAATACTCACTTCAATTGGTTCAGTTTCTCAAGACCTCATTTTACATTTGCATCTCAAGTAAATGTGCCTTACTTTCAGCATATTAAGATACTTGTCAAAGCTCCAGACCACAAAAAAAAAAAAAAATTACGGAGACATTAACTCAAGAAAGAAAATAAGCCAAATTATTTTTAAAGTTAAACATAAGATTAAACACGTTTCAATTTTGTCACGTTTACATCTGCCATCCTTTTACAGCATCAGCATTTCCATCCATCTTGTGGATTTACTGGGAACTATGGTTCACTTAAAGTGGGAACTGAACGGCTTTTCTAACTTGAGAACTGCATACAGTCACAAAAAATTGTACTTCAGACAGAATCTGAGCCAGTGCCGTGGACCATAATTATGTCGGCATCACTTGTCCATTGAGTGTAGTTTGGCCTCCTTCTCAATGCATCGTATAAACATTGTCATATGTTTTGCATACACCCCGTCTATTTTTTTTTTCATTAGTAATATCTAAGAGTTAATTTGGTGAAAAGCAGCCCGTTTATTTGAGTTACTGCATGAGTTATAACAACTTCAAAGCCACTAGAATGCAAGCCTGCAACCATTAGCTGAAAAAGCGTAACGGCTAAAGCTAATGCTTCCGGTCTTGGCAGTATGTGGGAAAGGTGTTTTTTTTTTTTTTTATGGATGTCAGTGGAGGAGAGGCTTCGCTATGCTGAATAAACAGCTTTTTAGAGGAAATGGCTTATTTAATGAATCGACAGCCTATTTGCTAATCTTCAACATGGTTTACACTAAGCAATACTTTTGGATTTAACTATTTTTAGAGTTTACCATGAAAAAAAAAGCCATTTTATAAGAGAAGTCACTGACTTTTTGCGACAGGTGGGATTCAGCTTACGGCACTTCTCATTCATTCCTATGGTATCCGTGTCGCACAACTCTGACTGAAGTTCATTGACGTCAAGGCTGTAATTTGAATGGTTATTACGGCACACGTGATCCAAGTTAGCCGTTACGCTTTCTCCAATAGTAAGTAATACAGACCTTCTTATCTCCCTATAGTAAGATAATCTCTGGTGAAACATAAAAATTTGTCAGGTTGCCACGGACATGCCCTTCAACAAAAACTCAAGATCTTCGCAATTTAACATCAAAAAGGGATTTAGATTAGTCTGACCAAATTTGGTGTTGATCCAATTCAATCTCTAGGAGGAGTTTGTTAAAATACAACACCTGAAAATGGCAAAAACGGCAGAAAATTTGCAGAGAAAATTCAAAGTACTACTTGTTGGGTTTCAGATTTTGCTCCAAGAGACTTTTTTGTAGGTATTGGGATGCTACATGTGTCTACCTACATGTGTATAGGTGTGTATCGAGCCATTTTGCCAGACCTAATTCTGAAGCCCATATCAGATGTAAATTTTCACCAGTTCTGATGCGTGTGCAAAGTTTCATGAGTTTTCAAGCATGTTTAGGCCATCAAAATTCTCCATTCATTTTGGATAATAATAATAATAAACCGAACAATTCCAAGAGGGTCTGTGCACCACAATGCTTGGGCCCTAAATACTGAGGAAGATCATTTTTCACTATGCATGCAATTTTTAATGCCGTGACTTTAAGAATTTAAGATTTTCAGTCAGATATAGGGCCTTTTTATAGCCTAATATTGTGCACTTTGAATTCGTACCTGTACACTTTGTATAGACTTTTTGGTCAGTTTCCGGGCCTGAAAAGCCTGGTCCAGATTATGTTGTGATTCATAAAAAGCTTCAGCTGTCGATTGACTGTGGCACATATGCCGGCACACACTTAACATCTCTCTTTCAGTTAACTGTCTGCCAACCTAGGAAAAATAATAATAATGACATTAAAATGGAGAATCAAAATGTTCTTGATATTTACACACAAGAGGTTATTAGGGCCTAAGACGCAGGGCCCTCTTGTTTTTCTAAGGATTATTAGGGCCCAAGCCACTAAGGCGCAGGGCCCTATTGTTTTTCTAAGGAATATTAGGGCCCTATTGATCCCCTAAGGATAATTAGGGCCCAAGCCACTAAGGCGCAGGGCCCTCTTGTTCTTCTAAGGATTATTAGGGCCCAAGCCAGTAAGGCGCAGGGCCCTATTGATTTCCTTAGGATTTTTTTTTTTTTTTTTCAAAGTCAGACAACTTTCTAATTTACAGTCATTAGCTATGACCAACAGGAAGTCAGCTATTTTTATTTTAATGTGGGTTTTTTGCTAAATCAGGGTGTAAATAAATTCATACTCCTCCCAGCAGAAACGGGTAGTTCACAACTTTGTCAACATGATGCCAATATATTGAAGATGTTAAATTGCGAACGGATTTAAGATATCTTGAACGGTGTGGCGATGGTGATTTACTAAAGTAACAGTAACAAAAGATAGCAGTAATTTTCTTGTATCTTTAAACTGCAGCTTCCAAACACTTCAAATGTGATTAATTCCATGAATTTACAATACACTATGGATAGCAGACAATTTAAAAAACTATCAGACATCTGATGTCACTCTGCTTCTGTCTGTGTGGGGGGTGGGGGGGTGACTGTGTGTTGACTGTGGGTTGAGAGGGTGGGAGAGAGAGAGAGGGTCTGTTTAAAATATTGATGGTTTAAAAGTAACAGTAAAACAGTTCAGCTGACAGATGCAGACTAAGCTGTAATACAGGCAAAAATATTTCACAAACGCTTAGATCAATAAAATCGTTAAACAATGCTTATAAATCATTAAAGGTTTTGATAACACTTTATAATAAGGTCTCATTTGTTAACATTAGGGAATGCATTAACTAACATGAACTAACAATTGACAATATATTTTTACAGCATGTTAATTCTTCATTGATAATATGAACTAACAATGAACAAAACTTTTTTTTTTTACAGCATTTAATACAGCATTACATATTTTTTACAGCATTAATCTTTTTAATGTTAGAAAAATAGTCATGTTCAAAAGATGCAACTTTAAATTTTAATAATGTATTAATACATTTTGGACTTAATATTAACTAACATTAATAAGTGGTATATAATTATTGTTGATGTTAATTAACAGTTAAATAGTTTTTTAACATTGGTTAATTCACAACTAACAAACTAAATATGAACAATATATTTTTACTTTATTTTTTGTGTTAGTATAAATTATTCATGTTAGTTCATGTAAAAGTAAATCGTTAAAAAAAATGCTTAAATCATTAAAAGTTTTGGTAACACTATAATAATGTTTAATTTGTTAACATTAGTAAATGCATTAACATTGAAAAATATATTTTCACAGCATTTATTAATGTTTATTGATATTAGTTCATCAAAATGTTCATGTTAATTCATGAACTAATGTTAACAGATAAAACTTTAAACTTTACTACACTGCGTTCCAAATTATTATGCAAATTATATCTTTCTCTGATTTTCCTAATTAGTCGATGCAAATGACAGTCAGTATAATTTTCAAGTCATCAACCGTTAGGGTATAATTCGAATTTTATTGAACAAACCTCCCAATGATAGTATTTATTTCAAAAATGAAAAACTCAAATGTACTGTTCCAAATTATTATGCACAACAGAGTTTGAAAACATTTTATAGGTTGTAAAGAACTGAAAATGGTAATTTGTTGAATTTGCAGCATTAGGAGGTCATATTTACTGAAATCAAAAGCTATTTTAATCAAAAACATCCTAACAGGGCAAGTTACATGTTAACATAGGACCCCTTCTTTGATATCACCTTCACAATTCTTGCATCCATTGAACTTGTGAGTTTTTGGAGAGTTTCTGCTTGAATTTCTTTGCAGGATGTCAGAATAGCCTCCCAGAGCTGCTGTTTTGATGCTAACTGCCTCCCACCCTCATAGATCTTTCGCTTGAGGATGCTCCAAAGGTTCTCAATAGGGTTGAGGTCAGGGGAGGATGGTGGCCACACCATGAGTTTCTCTCCTTTTATGCCCATAGCAGCCAATGACACAGAGGTATTCTTTGCAGCATGAGATGGTGCATTGTCATGCATGAAGATGATTTTGCTACGGAAGGCACGGTTCTTCTTTTTGTACCATGGAAGAAAGTGGTCAGTCAGAAACTATATATTTTGCCAAGGTCATTTTCACACCTTCAGGGACCCTAAAGGGGCCTACCAGCTCTCTCCCCATGATTCCGGCCCAAAACATGACTCCGTCACCTCCTTGCTGACGTCGCAGCCTTGTTGGGACATGGTGGCCAACCATCCACTACTCCATCCATCTGGACCATCCAGGGTTGCACGGCACTCATCAGTAAACAAGACTGTTTGAAAATTAGTCTTCATGTATGTGTGGGCCCACTGCAACCGTTTCTGCTTGTGAGCATTGGATAGGGATGGCCGAATAGTAGGTTTATGCACAACTGCAAGCCTCTGGAGGATCCTACACCTTGAGGTTTGCGGGACTCCAGAGGCACCAGCAGCTTCAAATACCTGTTTGCTGCTCTGTAATGGCATTTTAGCAGCTGCTCTTTTAATCCGATGAATTTGTCTGGCAGAAACCTTCCTCATTCTGCCTTTATCTGCACGAACCCGTCTGTGCTCTGAATCAGCCACAAATCTCTTCACAGTACGATGATCACGCTTAAGTTTTCGTGAAATATCTAATGTTTTCATACCTTGTCCAAGGCATTGCACTATTTGATGCTTTTCGGCAGCAGAGAGATCCTTTTTTTCCCCATATTGCTTGAAACCTGTGGCCTGCATAATAATGTGGAACGTCCTTCTTAAGTAGTTTTCCTTTAATTGGGCTCACCTGGCAAACTAATTATCACAGGTGTCTGCGATTGATTTCAGTGATCCATGCAGTGAGCGTGCATTAGCGGTGGCAGGGCCACGTCTTTGGAATACCCTGCCTTTAGAGATTAGAATGGCCCTGTCTGTTTTTAAGTCCCTGCTAAAAACCTATTTGTTTTCCTTAGTGTATTGATTACTGTTTACTGTAATTTCAAAATGGGTTGTTCTTTTTATCTGGCTTGTTTTCTGTGTATGTTTTTATAAATTTTCTCTCCTGTAAAGCACTTTGGTCAGCCGAGTGGCTGTTGTAAATGTGCTATACAAATAAAATGAACTTGAACTTGAGACACAATACCATCCATGAGTTTAATTGAAAAATAAAAAATTAAATGTTTGACACTTAAATCCAATTTGCATAATAATTTGGAACGCAGTGTAATGTTTAAGTTTTGAATATTAACTAACATTAATAAATACTATATACTTTCCGTTCATGTTAATTATATAGTTAATGGTAAAAACTGAAACTTTATTGTAAAGTGTTACCAAACTTTTACATACTGTTCTGTGTGTGTTTCACAGAGTTGATGTTTGGATTAACACTTTAATTGCCGTATCCCTTAAAACCAGGCTGCCACAGGGTTGGTAATGCATGTGCCC
Source organism: Schizothorax lantsangensis (assembly GCA_027422415.1). Classification (NCBI taxonomy): domain Eukaryota; kingdom Metazoa; phylum Chordata; class Actinopteri; order Cypriniformes; family Cyprinidae; genus Schizothorax; species Schizothorax lantsangensis. The sequence goes on along the minus strand of JAPDDO010000070.1, from coordinate 58,334 downwards.
GCTGGGCACCGTTTTCCTGATGCCACCGGGGTGGCGTTTGCACTGATGGCTTGGGCCCACCATTGCTGCTTGCAGCTATATTTTATTAATGGTTTTGTGCTGGTAATCTGCATATTTTGCATGCAATCTCTATGCTATGATCTCTATGTGCGCCATGTTTGTATAAATCATAGACTGTAAAAAAGTCTTCATTGCACTATAGAAAAGTGAAGAGAATACATCTCAGTATGGCCGCTGCCATCTTGAGTAAATGACGTCATTTGGAGCCCGAGTCTGCAGAGTAGACGTTCGTTTGGAGCCAGAGTCTGCGCAGTAGAGTCGTGAGGTGGAGCCACGGAATCAAACTCCTGCCCAAACTCCCACAGACCCAATCAACCATAACGACACGCCCCGTTTTTATAGCATCAGATTACTAGCTAAAATCAAACTTATCACAAAAACGAACAATTGAACATATATCAGCGTGATGACAGCTACCTTAAATGACCAAAACCATATTTCGGAAAATTTTATTGGAAGTGTAATTTATTTTTTTATTTTGACTGAAGTCCCATTCGTTTACATGGAGAGGGCGGGGTTTATGACCTGTACTGCAGCCAGCCACCAGGGGGCGATCAAAGAGTCCACAGCTTCACTTTTAAGCACAAGTGAGATACACCCGGTATAAATGGAGAGAGGGATATGCTAATGATAGGAATCTATCCCTTGACGTGATTGGTTATTGAATTTTGTGATGAGGGCTGTTTCAAACCGCATTTCTGGGACTTTGGGAAACTACAGTTTTAAGGAGAAAATACTCTGTAATGGTGTTGATTAATGGATTGGCACATGGTTTGTCTAAAAGCAAATTAAAAACTGCACATAGACAAATAAACAACATGAACTTGATTTTCACTACAGGGGGACTTTAATTAATAAAACAACAAAATACAACAAGAAAAATCACTCGCTACTCTTGACTGAAAAAATTGAATACAGTTCCTTTAATAGGAATCAAACTATATAGTGTTTTATTTTATTATCTTCAGCTGGGATGTTCCCGTGACAACGCAGCATGGTGTGCGTCTGTAGATGTCACTGTTTTAATGTCATATGTCTTTTTATTGTTGTTAGCATAACTGTTGCAAATGAACATACAGTGAGTGTACAGCTTGTATAACAGTGTAAATTTGCTGTCCCCTCAAAATAACTCAACACACAGCCATTAATGTCTAAACCGCTTGGCACAAAAGTGAGTACACCCCTAAGTGAAAATGTCCAAATTGGGCCCTATTAGCCATTTTCTCTCCCCGGTGTCATGTGACTCGTTAGTGTTACAAGGTCTCAGGTGTGAATGGGGAGCAGGTGTATTAAATTTGGCGTTATCGCTCTCACTCTCTCATACTGGTCACTGGAAGTTCAACATGGCACCTCATGGCAAGGAACTCTCTGAGGATCTTAAAAAAATAATTGTTGCTCTACATAAAGATGGCATAGGCTATAAGAAGTTTGCCAAGACCCTGAAACTGAGCTGCAGCATGGTGGCCAAGACCATACAGCGGTTTAACCGGACCGGTTCCACTCAGAACAGGCCTCACCATGGTCGACTAAAGAAGTTGAGTGCACTTGCTCAGCGTCATATCCAGAGGTTGTGTTTGGGAAATAGACGTATGACTGCTGTCAGCATTGCTGCAGAGGTTGAAGGGAAGGGGGTTCAGCCTGTCAGTGCTCAGACTAGTGTTGTTTTTGGCGGCCTGTTTTAATTTTAGTTTTAGTCTAGTCTTTGTGTGAAGCTGTCATTTTAGTTTTTATTAGTTTTAGTCACGTTCATACTCTTTTTAGTCTAGTCAAGTTTCAGTCAACTAAAAGTCTGAGCATTTTAGTCTTATTTTAGTCAGAATTATCCATGACTAGTCTCGTCTAATTTTAGTCAACGAAAACTGATGACATTTAGTCTAGTTTTAGTCAATGAAAATTGTATTTTAGTCTCTTTTTAGTAATGCAATTCTATTTAACCCAGTCAATATAGTATACGTACCTAGCAGTATAGACGAAACCAACATTTTCTTTTAGCCAAACCCATTTCAAACAAGGTTATCTTATTATATTATTGTTACCTTATAGACTCAAGAATACATCCATTCCAGACACGGAAGATGCTCTGATTTGAATTTACAACATTTATTTTACCAACCAAACATATTAGAAGTACACACACATACATTTAAATAAATAAAAACAATAAATAAAATAAAATAGCATCACATGACAATGCCAGAAAAACATATACAGTATAACGTTACATTCAAGTTTAACAAAGAGAAACAAGGTGCTTGAATGATCGAGCTACAATAACGTACTAAAAAGTGCAAATAAAATGTGAGTGTGTCTGTTACTTGTATTGATTGTAAACTGAAGTCAGATGAAGCCGGCCATCGGTCCCTTTCTCTGTCAGACTTAACTTTGTTTGTTGTTGCCTTCTAAATAATGCCGCGAGTGGAGCTTGAGGAAGTGACGTCGTCTGCGTCTGCGCAGAGTGTTGCCAAGTCCGCAAATATTTAGACCCAGGAACTTTACCGGGGAACCCCCCTCGAAATGCGATTGGGCTAGTTTTGAGTAGCAATTGGGCGGGTTTTGTTGCGAAAACCTGGCAACCCTGACAGCCCCTGAAGTAACGTTAAGTCACATGAAACAGAAATACTGCAAAATAATAACGCGACTAAACGAGACGAAATAACGTTATAACATTTCGTTTCGTCTTGTTTTGGTCAACGAAAATGAAGAGACATTTTAGCATAGTTTTTATTTTGTAAACCACATTCAGTCTCGTTTTTATTCGTCAACGATATTGCATTATACATTTAATTATCGTCATCGTCACATGACCAGCATTTACATTGCGTCTCGTCTCGTTTTCGTCACGTGATAAAGGTTCTTTGACGACGATATTTCGTCATAATTTTCGTTGACGAAAGCAACACTAGCTCAGACCATACACCGCACACTGCATCAAATTGGTCTGCATGGCTGTCGTTCCAGAAGGAAGCCTCTTCTAAAGATGATGCACAAGAAAGCCCGCAAACAGTTTGCTGAAGACAAGCAGACTAAGGACATGGATTACTGGAACCATGTCCTGTGGTCTGATGAGACCAAGATAAACTTATTTGGTTCAGATGGTGTCAAGCGTGTGTGGCGGCAACCAGGTGAGGAGTACAAAGACAAGTGTGTCTTGCCTACAGTCAAGCATAGTGGTGGGAGTGTCATGGTCTGGGCCTGCATGAGTGCTGCCGGCACTGGGGAGCTACAGTTCATTGAGGGAACCATGAATGTCAACATGTACTGTGACATACTGAAGCAGAGACTGGGCTGCAGGGCAGTATTCCAACATGATAACGACCCCACACCTCCAAGACGACCACTGCCTTGCTAAAGAAGCTGAGGGTAAAGGTGATGGACTGGCCAAGCATGTCTCCAGACCTAAACCTTATTGAGCATCTGTGGGGCATCCTCAAATGGAAGGTGGAGGAGCGCAAGGTCTCTAACATCCACCAGCTCTGTGATGTCGTCATGGAGGAGTGGAAGAGGACTCCAGTGGCAACCTGTGAAGCTCTGGTGAACTCCATGCCCAAGAGGGTTAAGGCACGTTTTTGGTTTCTTGCCGCCTTATATCTCCACTCTGTCATTCTTTTCATGGCTCCTCCAGAAAGTGCACTTTGGTGAGCTGTTTCGAACTGTCAGTATGAACTTAGTTTCGGCCTGATTTTGTTTGAAATGACGTTCATTCTTTGATTTTGTTTGAAGTATATTGGGGCCTTGAGACTCCCTCTGCAGGCATACTTTGTTCAGCTGCAAGACTCGCCATCTCTGCTGCAGCTTTGGCCTTCATGTTGTCTACTCTCTCTGCTTGTATGTATGTAGTTTTAAACTACATGTTGAGAAGGGATGCCATGTCAAGCAGCTCCTGGCTGGATTGGTCTGCATATTTCTCATTCAGATATTCAAGAATTCTCACCTTGATGTCCTTGCTGAGCTGGGTATCGTCATCCTGAAACTTAAGAACCTTCTCATTGATACCCCTTTTCCACCAGCATGAACCAGGTACTAGTTCAGAGCCAGTGCTATTGCTGGTTCCTAGTTGTTTCAACTGGCGAGCCTTCTAATAACGGTTTGCCTTTCCACTTGCTAAAGAGCCACCACAGAGCCAGGTCTTACATCACTGAATACATCATCAGAATACATCTCATTTCCCCTCGCAACGCTAGCATGGCAGAGCCAAACACAACGGGCTTGTTCGGGATGCATCGGCGCGGACCGATCGGTACATGATACCGAGACTCCTCGGGAATGATCCAAAAGCATAAAGAGCTGTCTTCCTTCCAGTCGCTCCCGCAATCCGCCTGGCGCCATCCCGAACAAGCCTAAACACCATCAACAATTGGTGTCATTGATGTTCATGGCTTTAAGAACCTACATTGGCATCCAAACACAGTGAATCCAACGCATTCGTGTTTAGCTGTTATTTCAAATATGGTGGTCAAAAGTATTTTGTTGGACACGGTAACCCCAGCCCCTGACACAAGCGGTTCTTACTTCTAGCCCAGCAATGTTTTGGTGCTACTTACGAACCACTTTTCCTGGTTCGGAGCTGGTGCTTTGGGTGTCGAAAGACAAAGAACCGATTTGAAACTAGGTTCTGGCGCTGAACTAGCACTCAAACTGTGTTGGTGGAAAAGGGGTTTGTGAACTCCCCAAGAGGGCTTAAAGTGCCCCTATTATGCCTTTTCGAATATTACCTTTCATGCAGTGTGTAATGTAGCCATATGTGAACATAAACTTTCTGCAAAGTTGTGAAGCCGAACATGCATGATATATAAAGTTATTGTCTATCAAAAAAAAGAGTCGACTCTCAATCGCCTAAACGAGTCTTTAGGAATTTGAATCGTATTCTGTTACGGCTGTACGTCACGAAGTAACACATTTGCATAATGTCCGCCCATGGCTGTCATTTGCGCTGTACGCGGTAGACCAATCACAAAGGACTGCGCCATCTGACCAATTACAGCAGCGAGGGCTCACGGAAAGGAGGGGTTTAGAGAGACTGATTCTTTGAACTGCTTCGCACGAGTCATTTAGGAATCATTTAGAAATGAGGTAAAATTAAAGCTATTTTTTGAGAAAACTAAATTGTTTTTTGACATTGGATGCATGTAAACCTGTTTTAGGAGACTTATAAAACAATATTAGCAACCTTAAAAATGGCATAATAGGGGCAACTTTAATGCTTTGTTCACAGACTCAAGAACATCCATGTCCTGCCATGTTAGAGCTAAATGTCTGTTTTTTTTTAGGGCTTTTCACACTTGAAATTGTTAACCCTGGGTCATCCTAAACCCCGGATAAGCAGAATCCTGGGTTATCTGTAATCACGTTTCACACTGCTCATACTATACCTGGGATTAACTGTTAACCCTGGGTATTCATTAACAGACATTTCACACTGTACATTCCTAAACCCCGGGTTAACGCTCTTATTTGCATATTTGCGGTGTCACTGTCACTGATTGGACGAACAGCAGGCAACCTGTTTACATGGCTTTTCCCGCGTCTTTCCATTTATTAAAAACAATGTCTCCGCTTATGTCTTTAGATCAGCGAAGATTGAGGAACAGCTGATCATAGCTGTACAGGCAGGGATAGCCATTTTTATATAAATTTAGTAGCAGAGCTACTGCAAGCGATTTAGTGCTGGAAATCAATTTATCCTTTGCTGAAACTTCTGCGTCTTCATGAAGAGTGCAGGTCATGGTTGCTTAGCAACGGCAGATGCCATGGGAGCGCAAGCTACAGAGCGCTTTGTTTGGAAAGGAGAAGGCGGCGCGCTTAGCGTTTTAAATGCGTTTTTAGGCGCTACATGTGAACGGCCTCATGAGACGCACAAAGGCAAGAAAACAAAGACAAAAGTACAAAAGAAAGAAAACAAGGAGCAAAGTATGTGAATATTTATTTTAAGTGTGGAGAGACTAACGTTAGTGTTTACTTGTACAGTAGCATAAGAATAATACCGTCTCCTATTCACTCCAGTTCACACATTTTCCGTCTTTTGATATTTCTTCTCACCGGCTGCAGTTTACACGACGCACGTTACCTGTTACTGACGTGACATGAGCCTCGATGCTCAATTTCTGATTGTCTGTCTGTTGCCAAGCGTCCAGCAGCAACAAGCAAACACTGCTCCGTTTCACACTGAACAAACTTAGCACCGCAATGTGGGGTTAACACCACAAATGCTGTGCTAACCCTGCTCCGGAGCAGGGTTTCATAACCCCGGGTAAAATGCGGTGCTAACAACGCTTTCAAATTACAGGTGTGAAACGCAGTGGTGGTCAGTATTTTTATTATTTATTAGTATTTTATTTTTAAGTACATTTGTTACTGTACTTAAGTAAATGTTTCAAGTATCTGTACTTTACTGGAGTAGTTTTATTTTGAGTAACTTTTACTTTTACTTCACTACATTCCAAAGCATAAGATCGTACTTTTTACTTCACTACATTTCATAAAACATATCGTTACTCCTTATAATACATCACGTGCTCCGAGACGCAGAAGTGGTGGTTTATTCATGAACAAACTGATTCTTTTCAATGAACCCGTTAAATCGTTTCGCAAATCACACCAAACGATTCATTCACGAATTGGAATGATCCGATTGCAGCTGTTCTCGAGTCGAAAACTCACTGATTCAAATGATCCGTTTAGAACGAGTCTTCAGTGAACTGAACTCACAAGTAAACAACCGGGAGATATCGTGAGCGCGTGCGACTAATGCTGCAAAAAGTAAGTTACTAATGTCGAATTTTAGGATTAATTATAGTAACTGAAAATCATATTTAGCTCAAAACTGTCAGTTGTTTGTGAACTAAATCTGCTGTAAAGGGTGATCTATTTAAGCCCACTGAAATGCTTGAATGCAGACAGATCAATGTCACTGTCTCTGTTTTAGGTCAAAAAACGAAACATTAAAATAACACAGATTAAATAAAATAACTCATGCACGTTCATATTCCCCGCTGCTGTAACGTTAACAGTTTTATAAAAATGCTACGCATTTAGCCCTATGTGATGTCTGTTTTTATATTGTTTATCAACAGTATAATTTTTTATATTGTTTAGATCAACTAGCCGAGTAGACTGATATGAATGTTTATTCTTAACCATACTGAAAATAAGTAAATATTGTTACCTGATGCTAACTGTCTAGCTAACAAGCTTGCTGGTGCTAAGTTGAGGAAATTTTTAGATATAAAGTCCAAATGAGGACATCTACCTCAAACGCTGCAAAAGCAGAGCAGCAAAAATAATCAAGGACTCAAATCACCCCGGTAACCATTTTTTCACTCTGCTGCCATCTGGCAAGCGCTTCAGGAGCATGATGGCAAAAACTGAGAGATTGAGGAGGAGCTTCTTCCCTCAGGTCATCAGGCTCCTAAACTCAGTATCATAACATCTACAGGACTCAATCTAATAAACTGTAAAAACATTAATTATTCTCCATCAAGAGGATCACGTGACCCCTCGACGGTGATGCAGGCTTAGTTTTTCGCTCCGCTCACTTTGCCAAATATTTTGCGATCCTGTCAGTGAAATTTGAACCACTCTGCATTAGACCCATCATGAGTGCTAAGGCAGACAAAGGAGATCGGAAAAGGGAAATTGAGCAATCGCCAATGAAGAAAAAATTCAGAGATTCAGCCATCTCCAGTGAAGAGCTGGACAGTGCTATTGCTAGCCGCATTGAACTAGCATTTAAAGAACACCAAAGCACTTTGAATTCGGTTGTGAACTCGGCAGTAAGAGATGCGATGGACTCTGTGCTGATTCCAGCATTGCGCGAACTGCGTGAGGACATACTAGCGACCAATAAGTCTGTTAAAGAGCTAAGAGAGGAGTTTGAGGCCATAGTTACCAAGACGAAGCAGACACGTGACCGCGTTGATTCTGTTCAGGCAGCGGCGCGGGAAGATAAGAGAACAGTCACGGATTTAAAGGATCAGCTGGAGCGACTCACCGAGAAGATGACAGATATGGAGGACAGGTGCAGGCGGAACAACGTAAGACTGGTGGGACTCCCAGAAGGGATGGAAGGTCCAGATGCAGCTAGTTTCCTCCGAGCTAATCTTTCAAAGTGGATTCCTTCCTTGAGGGGCCGTGACATTGAGATTGATCGGGCGCATCGCGTATATGACGGAGGGAGGGGCTCCGATCGGCCGCGCACTCTCATCTTCCGTGTACTGAGATGGCATGACAGATCAGATATCCTGAAAGGTGCTCGGCAGGCGTATCCGGTGAAGTGTGCACAGAACAATGTCACACTGCTGTTTTTTCCTGACTTTAGTCCGGCTACAGCGATCAGGAGAAAGGCATTTGGTCCGGTTTTGAAGAAGATGACTGCACTTGGTCTCCAGCCCTTCCTCATCTATCCAGCGGTGATTAAGCTACGGCACAAAGGAGAACAGAGAAGCTTCGATTCCCCTCAGAAAGCGGAGGATTTTATCAGTTCCATGTCTCAGCAGAAGTCCTATGCCGCCACTCTTCGGGGGGACGACGGGGGAGCAGCGGCCGCTGTTTCTCCATTTCCACGGGAGGGGCGTGACGGCCGGGATGGACTTGGCCCTAGCTGCCCAGAAGGGGATGATAGCAGGATGGCCATGGATGCTTGCTAAACCTATTGTTTGCGTTTTCTTCTCTTATACTGGGATATTGTCCTTATTTATCCGGTACAACGATCTCTTTGCTGGTAAGACTGACACTCCATTTTTCTGTTTTGGAGGGGACTAATGGAGAGTAGGTTTAATTACTAAAAAATATATATATTTTTTTTGGCTGTGTGAGCCTTTCGGGAGACATGTCTTGCGTTAGGGTGGATCGGTCACAACCTATCACTGTTTTTTGTTGCTCAGTCAGACCTATGTTCTCGGTAATGTGCGGTCTGAGTTGTTCTTTGTTGATGGTTGTCGGTTGTTCAAATTTTTATGTTGTTTTTGTTTTTTACAGCAGACATTTATACTTTTATCTATTTTACATTATTTCTAAATGGATTTTTCATATAGGAGGTTTGGTATCTAAAATGCACATCAGTGTTTACGGGTTATTTACGGAATGGAAGTGCTTCTGTTTTTTTTTTTTTGTTTTTTTTTTCATTTATTGTGTACAATCTTGGGATTATGAATATTCAATGCATACTTTAAATATTTTATCACTGAATGTGAATGGTTTAAATTCTGCTGTTAAAAGAACCCGTGTATTAGAATATTTACACCGTAAATCTATCTCCTGTGCCTTAATACAAGAGACACATTTAAAACAATCTGACGTGGCACGTTTCCAGAATAAGTATTACAAATTAATAGCTTTTTCCTGCGCTCAAAATAAAACTAAGGGGGTGCTTATCCTTGTTAACAGGAAGTTAAATTTAACAATTGAACACCTTGGTAGTGATGAGAAGGGTAGATTTGTTTTTATCCGATGCAAAATATATAATAATAGGTTAGCATTGGTCTCTATTTATGGTCCGAATGAGACAGACAGTGCATTCCTTACACAGATTTCCAAAACTTTACTTGAGGAGATTGATTGCCCTCTAGTGGTGGGTGGTGATTTTAATGCTGTCATAAATCCTGCTTTAGATAAGTCTCAATCTGATACAACAGCCAATCCATCCTCTAAATTATTGAATAAATTTATCACTGAGCTCAACTTAATCGATTTATGGAGAATTCAGAACACTAAAGCTAAGGACTTCACTTTTTTTTCTAATAGACACAAGACTTTCTCTAGGATAGACTACATATTTCTCAGCCCATCTTTAATTTCATCTAATTCCTCTATATCTATATTACCAATTTTATTATCTGATCATTCTGCTATGTTGTGCAGTGTTCCTCTTTCCGATGTCAAAGCCAAGTCCCCTAGATGGCGCTTTAACATATCATTATTAAGTAATCAGACTTTTATTACCTCTCTAAAAGAATATATTAAGGACTTTCTTGAAATTAATATGCCCTCTGATGTGGATCCTCAAATACTGTGGGAAACGACTAAGTGTGCTATACGAGGTTTCTGTATATCTTTCTCTTCTACTCTTGCCAAAGCGAGAACTCACCAGTTTACACAATTAGAAAATAAAATCCAATCATTACAAAACCTACAAAAACAACATTTTACTGAGCAACAGGCTACACAGCTGTCCTCTTTAAAAGAAGAATATGATTTACTTTCACACTCAAAGGCAGAATTTATTTTACATAGGACTAGACAAAAATATTATTTTGAATCAGAGAGACCTAGTCATTTATTGGCCCTTAGGTTGAAAGAATGCGAGTCTAAGGCATATATTAGCGCAATAAAATCATCGGATGATCAGGTCACTACGAACCCTGTGGCAATTAATGACATATTTAAAGGTTTTTACACAAATCTGTATAAAGCCGAAACAGATTTTGATGAACCAATTTGTAAGCAGTATTTAGATAAATTGGAACTGCCTTGGATCTCACAGATGGATAAAGAATCTTTGGAGGCCCCATTAAGTTTGGAGGAACTTCACATCTCTCTAAAAAGCCTTCAAAAGGGCAAATCGCCGGGTCTAGATGGTCTCCCCCCTGAATTATATTTAGAAATTTGGGATTTGGTAGGGATACTTATGCTTAACTCATTTAATTTTGCAATTGAACATGGGGCATTTCATAGAGATCAAAAAACATCACTGATTTCATTACTTCTTAAAAAAGGGAAAGATCCATTAGATTGTTCCAGCTACAGACCGATTTCGCTTATCCCATGTGATCTAAAAATCTATGCTAAAGTTTTTGCTTCTCGTTTGGAGAAGGTAATTCACAGTCTGATCAAGGAGGACCAAACTGGTTTCATCAAGGGGCGCAATGCATCTGACAATATGCGTCGACTCCTTCATATTCTTGACTTTGCGGACTCCCACCCAACACCTTGTGCGGTCTTTTCACTTGATGCAGAAAAAGCCTTTGACAGGCTAGAGTGGAATTATATGTGGGCAGTTCTGCAATGTTTCGGCTTCGGTGAACACTTCGCTTCTATGATTAAGACATTATACCACTCACCTGCAGCATCAGTCATAACTGGTAATATTATTTCCCCCTCATTCCCTTTACAGCGGGGAACGAGACAGGGATGTCCACTTTCCCCCTTATTGTTTTGTCTATCTCTCGAACCCTTAGCACAAGCCATCAGGAAATCTGAAGTATCGATTAAGATTCATGACCATAATCATTGTATTTCATTATACGCTGATGATATTATTCTATATTTAGACCACTTTGATGTTTCAGTCTCTAGTGTAATTAAGGAATTTGATAATTTTAGTAGCCTATCAGGATATAAAATAAATTGGAGCAAATCTGCTTTAATGCCAATTAACAATGTTAAGGTTAATATTTCTATTCCCTCATTTATCCCTATTAAGGAATCTTTCATCTATTTGGGCATTACCATATATAAAAACATTCATAAGATTGCCAGAGACAATTTTAATAACATTTTAGTTAAGGTCAAAAATGACATTCAAAGATGGAAGAATCTTAAAGTCTCTCTCCAAGGAAGAATTTCCACTGTTAAGATGAATTTGTTACCTCGATTTAATTTTTTTTTCTCTATGCTACCACTTTCTCCCCCTCCAGGTTACTTTAAGGAGATCAACTCCATAATTTCTAAGTTTATCTGGAATGATAAATGTCCCAGAATTAAACTTACCACATTACAACATCCTAATAGCGCAGGAGGATTGGCTGTACCAAATTTTGAATTATATTATTGGTCGTTCCAGCTTAAGGCCCTTCATAATTGGGTTGATCCTCAATCTACAGTTTCATGGAGGGTGATTGAAGCTGACAAGGTTAAACCAAATAGACTTCAAGATATTTTATCTTGATCTATTTTATTTGAGAGCCAAATTTTGTCTACCAGCATCTGCATATTTTGTTTTTCTTCAATTACGTTCTGCTCTCAAAGCGTATGGCGTTCCTTGGTCTTCTTCCATTTCCTCTCATCCTATGCGGGACTGGATTGCACCATCTGCTGGTCGGCCATCTGTTTCCTTAATATATAATAAAATTATTGATTGTATTACAAAACCTCTTTCTATTAAAACTATTTGGAATAGGGAATTATCTGATCTTAATTTATCTGTCGACTGGGAGAGAGTGTGGTCTAATCTCAGCTTAACATCTAAAAATCTGGCTCATCGTCTTATTCACTTCAAAGTCATTCATAGAGCATACATAACTCCTTACAAAAGATTTAAAATGAAACTGCAGTCAAATTTGAACTGCCATATATGTAACACTACATCATCAGGCACTTTTCTGCATATGTTTTGGGAATGTCCTGTCGTCATCAGTCTATGGACACATGTAAACCTGGTTTTGGCATCATTACTGAGAATTGATTGGTCTGTTAACCCAAGTTTATGTCTTCTTAATGATGATTCTGATCTCTGTATTAGTTCAATGCAAAAGAGAATGTTGTTTCTGGCTTTACAGCTGTGAAGAAGGCAATAATTCAGAACTGGTTTACACCACACATGTGTAGAGAGGCATATTGGATCCGTAGCCTCCTGCAAATTGTCTCATGTGAGTGTACAACGGCGCGAGTCGGTGGGGCCAGGCCTTCAACCATTGAGGCTTGGCAGTGTTTTTTACTGAATGTACGTGATTATTTAAAGGAGTGACTTTTGTGTTCTTGTTGTCCTTCCCTCTCTCCCTCCCTTTTGATTGAACTTTTAGATGTTGAGTATGTGTCTGCTGTTTTGTTTTGTTTTGTTTTATTTTGGATATTATGTTGTGTTGTTTGTAAAAAAAATGAAAATAAAAAATTGTTGATAACAAAAAAATTATTCTCCATCATCCGCATTGCTGCTATGTGTACATACCCGGTACATCCTGTTTTGCACATTCCTCTTGCACATCCCTGTTTATATTAATATTTATTAAATCCACAGTAGAATGTATTGCACATTTTATTTTATTTCATTGCACATTTTACTCATTTTATTTTTATTTTATTTCATCTTTTTTTTCATATTTTTTTATCTTACTCTTACCTATATTTATATATATTCTCTTGTGTTATGTTTCATTTTATATTTTTTTGCACTGTCCATTGAGCGGACCTGTCCTGACCTACATTTCACTACTGATTATACCCTGTATGATTGTGTATGTGACAAATAATAAAGAACCTTGAACATATTTTTATTCAACCACCTAGATAGATTACATCTGAGGTAAAAAGAAAAGATGTGATGTTCAGAACATAACTACAGTAATTATCAAAGTGGGAAGTGATGCCCTCTGGGGGCATTTGGCCAGGGGTGTTTTTACACCACAGACAAGGTTTGAGAAGAAAAAAATCATTATGAAAATATAATTATATTTTCCTTAAAATGTTCTTCCTAATTTCAGACCTTATTCTCATGTCATAACTGTGACGTTCTGCAAAACAAGAAGTATTAAAACACTTTTTTCTTACTGGTGAAAATTAGATGGTCAAATTTTCTCTCAGGTGCATGGCAGTGTAAGCTTCACAGTGAACATTACTACATCACTCTCATCAACATAGTCCATATCAACAACAAAATATATATCCATATAGTGGTTATTTTGGGAAAATCCCAGGTATTTTGGGCAGTAGGATTATAAAAATGTGCTAATATAAAATTTATGTTAATAGTCTATATAAAATTGCAAAATAAATCTATCAGTACTTTTTTACTTAAGTACATAAAAAATCGAGTACTTTTGTACTTTCACTCGAGTAAAATTGAAAAAACAGTACTTTTACTGGAGTAATATTTTATTATACGTATCTGTACTTTTACTCAAGTACTTGATTTGTGTACTTCGTCCACCACTGGTGAAACGTGTTTTTACCCAGGGTTAAAAGCGGTGTTTAGAATGACGATAACCCGGGGTTAAGCGCAGTGTGAAAAGCCCTTTTGTCAGCTTGCAGGACATGTTAGAGCTTTCTCCTGCTCTATGACCCTTGTGATTATTTGTTGCCTGGAGGCCCATCTTGTTGGACCTTCAGTAGGGATGTAACGATTCACTTAACTCCCGATTCGATTCACTTTTTTTTTTTTTTTTTTTTACAAAATGAGATTTAAGACAAATTAAAAATTAAATGTCCTTTTATTATTGCTTGGACAAAATGCAGCATGTTTATTTGTGAAATTGAAATATAACACTATAATAATATATTAATATAGCACTTGCATATTATTGCTCTTTTGTTGGTTTTGATTGCTTCTATTCTCCTCATTTGTAAGTCGCTTTGGATAAAAGCCTCTGCTAAATAACAAAATGTAAATGTAAATAACAAAACTAAATTGAAATTTTAAAACAAGCTCCAAATCAAATAAGTAACAAAAATAAAATAAATCTCTTCATATAAACAAAACAAGGCTTTGTCTGTGCTCTTTCCATTTAAAATTAGAGGTAACCACTGCATTTTAATCATGATCCAAACAAAGATGCTGCATACATGAAACATGAGCAGTTTTTAATCTAAATTAGATTGTATAATTTCGAAATTTGAAGCAAAAACAGAATGGTCTGACTGTTTTGTGAAACTACTTTATACATAAAAAAATATCTGCATGAAATGAAACAAGCTGAATGATCCAGGGGGCCCAGAAACCGTAGCGGCGCCCCTGACAATAAGGTTTTGCATCAGTATATTTGTTACAGTATTTATTTATCTTTGTTGATGTAAGTTCACAGTGCATTTACTAATGTTTACAAATACAACTTTTGATTGTAATAATGTATTAGTAAATGTTAAAATTAAAATGATCAAAGATTAATAAATGCTGTAGAAGTATAGTTCATTTTTAGTTCTTTAATGTAGATAACTGTTAACAAATTAAACCTTACTGTAAATTGTTTTGTTACTAAGTTTAAAGACAGAGATGAATTGCTATTATTATTATTATATTATTATTATTATTATTATAAATGTAATTTAATTACACACTTACCAATGTCTAAATGAAGACAATGCCCAAAACACTGTAACCTCGTCCAGTCGTTTAGTTGCAGTGTTCTGATGTTGTTTGTGGCATTATCAGTAGTGACGCAGACTTGATGCTCCTCTCGCAATCCCCATGACTGAAGCGCTTCCTTTAATAGATTAGTGGATGTACTCTCTAGCTTACATGTTGGTACATGTTTTGATGTCCGTTTCTTTGTGCTATTAAACTGGGCTAACTTACATTTGCCTTTTTTCACCATAGACCTCATGCTGCTGAAAGAGGAGTGCACAGTACCGAATGAAACGGAAGAGAAAGAACAATATGAGACTCATCATGATTTTATAACCGGAGAAGAATCTTTCAGTTGGCCAAAGATTAAAGAGACTTTCTCACAGAAAACACCTCACAAAACTGTAACTAAAAGTTATTTCACCCCTTTTCACTGTGAAAAGAGTTTCAATGAACATGGAAACATGAGAATTCACACTGAAGACAAGCCTTACACCTGCCAACAGTGTGGAAAAAGTTTCACATATAAAGGAAACCTTAAAGTCCACATGATAATTCACACTGGAGAGAAGCCTTTCACCTGCCAACAGTGTGGAAAAAGTTTCACAAATAAAGGAAACCTTAGAGTGCACATGCAAATTCACACTGGACGGAAGTCTTTTACCTGCCAACAGTGTGGAAAAAGTTTCACAAATAAAGGAAACCTTAAAGTGCACATGAGAATTCACACTGGAGACAAGCCTTTCACCTGCCAACAGTGTGGAAAAAGTTTCACAAATAAAGGAAACCTTAGAGTGCACATGCAAATGCACACTGGACGGAAGTCTTTTACCTGCCAACAGTGTGGAAAAAGTTTCACAAATAAAGGAAACCTTAGAGTGCACATGCAAATTCACACTAGAGTGAAGCCATACTCCTGTCTTCAGTGTGGAAAGAGTTTTACTCGAAAAGAAACCCTTAAAGTCCACATGAGAATTCAAACAAGAGGGAGTCGTTTTATCTGCCAACTGTGTGGAATGAGATTCATTCAAATAGGATTCTTTAATAGACACATGAGAATTCACACTGGAGAAAAGCGTTACGTGTGCCATCAGTGTGGAAAATGTTTCAGCCAAAAAGGAAACCTTAACAGGCACATGACAATTCACACTAGAGAAAAAACCCATACATGCCCTCAGTGTGCAGAGAGTTTCGATCTACATGGAAGCCTTAAAGCCCATATCAGAATTCACACTGGAGAGAGTCCCTTCACCTGCCAACAGTGTGGAAAAAGTTTTACTCAAAAATCAAGCCATAACAGTCACATGAGAAGATTACACAGCATATTTTCAAAACAATCTTGATCAACACACAAGGATTCATTTGAGAGAACTGTTTTATGTCATCAGTGTGGAAGGAGTTTTGCAGACAGGAATCATGTAATAATGTTATGATGTGTATGTAGGAAGCTCAGAGGTGAAGACCAGGAGACTGGTTTATATTCAGCTGGATTCTATATTGAGAAGGTGCTGTGTGGCACCGTTAGAGTTGGGGTACCCGATCTTGGACTTGGACTCAAGTCAAGTCAAGTCACCTTTATTTATATAGCGCTTTTAACAATACAAATTGTGTCAAAGCAACTGCACAATATCAAAATAGGAAAATAGTGTCAATAATGTAAAATGACAAGATTAAACACTAAATTTTCAGTTAAAGGCGTTTCATTATTGAATTCAGTGATGGCATCGTCCAGCTCAGTTCAGTTAAAAAAGTTTCTGTTCAATCAAGTCGACGATATTGCTGGAAATGAAGTGTCCCCAACTAAGCAAGCCAGAGGCGAGAGCGGCAAGGAACCAAAACTCCATCGGTGACAGAACGGAGAAAAAAACCTTGGGAGAAACCAGGCTCAGTCGGGGGGCCATTTCTCCTCTGGCCAGACGACCCAGCAGTTCAATTCCAACTGCTGCAAAGTCAGATTGTAAGGGCTCAACTGGTTCCAGTGGTCTTTTCCCGATGGCTGTCTAGGTGGCGGGGTCCTCACTAGGGATCTGTCTCTGGGGCTCATCTAGGTGTCCTGGTCTCCGCTGACGTTCAGGGCTGTAGAGGTCATCTCTAGGTGCTGATCCACCATCTGATCTGGTGACTGCAGTGACCTCGGAATAAGAAAGAAACAGACTAATATTAGTGTAGATGTCAATCTTCTTACGATGTAACAAGTACATTGTGTGTTATGGGAAGTGTTCCCGGTTCCAGTTGACCTAATTAATGCAGCCTAACAATCCTTTAACGGATTTGAATATTAGAAGTGTATTAGTGTGTTATGTGTAAGCTAGGTTAAAGAGATGGGTCTTTAATCTAGATTTAAACTGACAGAGTGTGTCTGCCTCCCGAACAGTGTTTGGTAGATTGTTCCAGAGTTTTGGCGCTAAATAGGAAAAAGATCTGCCGCCCGCAGTTGATTTTGATATTCTAGGTATTATCAAATGGCCAGAATTTTGAGAACGCAGCGGCCGTGAAGGACTATAATGTGATAAGAGCTCGCCCAAGTACTGAGGAGCTAAACCATTCAGGGCTTTATAAGTAATTAACAAGATTTTAAAATCTATACGATGTTTAGTAGGGAGCCAGTGCAGTGTTGACCGAACCGGGCTAATGTGGTCATACTTCCTGGTTCTAGTAAGAACTCTAGCTGCTGCATTTTGAACCATCTGTAGTTTGTTTATTAAGCGTGCAGAACAACCACCCAATAAAGCATTACAATAATCTAACCTTGAGGTCATAAACGCATGAATTAATATTTCTGCATTTGACATTGAGAGCATAGGTCTCAGTTTAGATATATTTTTAAGATGAAAAAATGCAGTTTTACAAATGCTAGAAATGTGGCTGTCAAAGGAGAGATTGCTATCAAATAGCACACCTAGGTTCCTGACTGATGACGAAGAATCGACAGAGCAGTCATCAAGTGTTAGACAGTGTTCTAGGTTATTACTTGTGGGGGTTTTAGGTCCGATAATTAACACCTCTGTTTTTTCAGAATTTAGTAGTAGGAAATTACTCGTCATCCAGTTTTTTATATCGACTATGCATTCCATAAGTTTCTCAATTTGGTGTGTTTCACCAGGCCGTGAAGAAATATAGAGCTGAGTATCATCAGCATAACAGTGAAAGCTAACCCCGTGTTTCCTAATGATATTTCCCAAGGGTAACATATAAAGCGTGAAAAGTAACTGCCCTAGTACTGAGCCTTGAGGAACTCCATACTGCACTTGTGATTGTGAAGTAAGTAAGTAAGATGGCGCCGAGGATGGCAGCCGTGTTGCGAGCTCCGAGAAAACTCTGCAGGTTTTCGTATGTTTTTTTTTTTTTTTGTTGTTTTACGTGTTAGATGTTGTTAGTATAACTGTCTACGATAGAGACACGCTTTTAAACATCGGTTCTTCCGTCGCGCAACGCAAACCGGACTTTGAGTTCCTGAACGCCAGTGGATTGTTTACAGACACCGCATCAGAGCCCTTTGTCTGGAACGCACGACCACGATGAAAGAAACGTAGCCGGAAAAGAGGGAAGAGAGCTGGCATTCTCGTCAGACTGAGATGCCGTGCCTTTCGACCTCCTCTCCCAACCATTTTGCTGGCTAACGTTCAGTCACTGGATAACAAACTCTGTGAGCTGCGTGCGCGCATCTCATACCAACGAGAAACAAGGGAATGCTGCGTTATTTGCCTCACAGAAACCTGGATGTCTGCAATGGTTCCAGACTCAGCCATCGAGCTCACGGGCTTCTCCGTGCATCGCTCGGACAGAACGAAAGAGCTCACAGGGAAAAGCAGAGGGGGGGGGGGGGGGGGGGGGGGGGGTGTTTGTTTCTATATCAACAACTCGTGGTGTGATGAAAGGAACCTACACTCAATTAAATCCTTCTGCTCCCCTGATCTGGAATTTCATATGCTTCTGTGCCGACCATTCTGGCTACCGAGGAAATTTACAGCGATCATAATCACGGCTGTTTACATTCCCCCTCAAGCCAACACAGACCAGGCACTCAGGGAACTGTATGGGAATATAAGTGATCAGGAAACCACGCACCCAGATGCAGCGTTTGTTATTACGGGGGACTTTAATAAAGCCAACTTCAGAACAATACCTCCAAAATACTTTCAACACATCACCATTAACAAGCGTGGTGATCGTGTACTGGACCATTGCTACTCCCCCTTCCGGGACGCTTACAAATCCCTCCCTCGCCCACCTTTCGGCAAATCGGATCATTCTTCCGTCCTGCTCCTGCCTGCTTATAGGCAGAAACTGAAACGTGAAGCACCCGCCCTCAGGACAATTCAATGCTGGTCGGACCAATCGGACGCTATACTACAGGACTGTTTTGATTACGTGGACTGGGACATGTTCCGGGCAGCATCTGATGACGACATAGAGGCGTACTCAGATTCTGTAACGTGTTTCATACGGAAGTGTATAGAGGATGTAATTCCGACCAAAACAATACGCATCTACCCCAACCAAAAAACGTGGATTAACAGCGATGTTCGATCAGCCTTGTCAGCGCGGACATCTGCCTTTAAATCCGGAAACACTGACGATCGGAAACAAGCCAGTTACGATCTCAGGAGATCCATCAAAGCAGCCAAACGACAATATAAAAACAAAGTTGAAGAACAATTCAACAACAACAACCCAAGAAGCATGTGGCAGGGCATCAACAACATCACAGGTTTTAAAGGGAATAAACCAGCCACTGTGAACATTGCGGCCTCTCTACCGGATGAGCTGAATACCTTTTATGCTCGTTTCAAGGATCATAACACCGCCCACACAGAGTGCGCTCCCACGGCTGCTGCAGAAGAGGTGAGTCCACTCTCCCTTTCTGTCGCGGATGTAACTCGATCCTTCAAACGGGTGAACATCTGCAAAGCTGTGGGCCCGGATGGCATCCCAGGTCGTGTGCTCAAAGCATGCACTTACCAACTAGTCGGGGTTTTTACAGACATCTTCAATCTGTCCCTCTCTCTGTCTGTGGTTCCCTCATGCTTCAAAAAATCCACCATTGTGCCCATACCTAAGAAAAATAAAATCACATGCTTGAATGACTGGAGGCCCGTTGCTCTGACACCCATCTTCAGCAAGTGTTTTGAGAAGCTCATCAGAGACCACATCTGCTCTGTGCTGCCTGCCTCACTGGACCCACTACAATTTGCATACCGCAGAAACCTTTCCACAGACGACGCTATTGCCTTCACCCTGCACACTGCTCTCTCCCACCTGGAAAATAAGAACACCTATGTGAGGATGCTGTTCGTGGATTATAGTTCAGCATTTAACACCATAGTGCCTGCCACACTGGTTGAGAAGCTCCAGACTCTGGGACTGAACAGATCTCTGTGCAGCTGGATCCTGGACTTCCTGACAGGCAGAAGTCAGGTGGTCAGAATGGGCAACAACACCTCATCTCCCCTGATCCTCAACACTGGTGCCCCGCAGGGCTGTGTCCTCAGCCCACTCCTGTACTCCCTGTACACACACGACTGTACAGCTACACACAGCTCCAACGTCATCGTCAAATTTGCCGATGACACAACGGTGATAGGCCTGATCACCGACAACGATGAGACGGCCTACAGAGAGGAGGTGAGTACCCTGACTAAATGGTGCCAGGAGAACCACCTCTCACTCAACATTGACAAGACCAAGGAGCTGGTGGTGGATTTCAGGAGACAGAGCAGAGAACACACACCCATCTCCATCGACAAGACACCTGTGGAGCGGGTAAACAGCTTTAAGTTCCTCGGCGTTCACATCACCGAGGATCTCACATGCTCTGCTCACACAGACGCAGTGCTGAAGAAGGCACATCAGCGCCTCTTCTTCCTGAGACGGCTGAGGAAGTTTGGAATGAGCCCCAGCATCCTCAGATCCTTCTACACCTGCACTGTGGAGAGCATCCTGACCGGCTGCATCACCGCCTGGTTTGGAAACAGCACCACTGGCAACTGGCGCAATGCTCTGCAAAGGGTCGTGCGAACTGCCCGCCACATTGTTGGAGGTGAGCTTCCCTCCCTCCAGGACATCTACACCAGGCGGTGTATAAGGAAAGCCAGGAGGATCATCAAGGACTCCAGCCATCCATCCCACAGACTGCTCTCTCTGCTGCCCTCAGGGAGACGTCTCCGCAGCATCCGATCCCGCACTAGCCGACTGAGGGATAGCTTTTTCCCTCAGGCCATCAGGCTAATGAACAGTCAGAACTAATACACCTTACAGCACACTCCCACTTTACGACATGCCAAGCACTGCACTTTAACTCCACAGTTCAAACTGGACTACACGTACACACTGCACTAGTGTTGTCACGGTACCAAAATTTCAGTATTCGGTACCAATACCAGTGAAAATCCACGGTTCTCGGTACCAATTTCGGTACCAAAGCAAAACACAGAAATATGCTAATTATGCACATTTTTATTAATAAAGTTAAACAAAAATAAACTGCACAAAAACCAATGCCATTCTTTATGCTTATTTAAAATTATTTCAAGTTTTTCCACAAGTAATAAAAGTATGAAAAAAAGTAAACAAGTTCCACCCAAAAGTTTTTGTCATATTTCTGCTGCCACTGAAAAACAACTGTAAACTGTTGTCTGTTTTAGGGTTTGCTGGTGCTTCATGATCTTCCTGCAGCTGTAAAAGGAAAATATAATATTAGTAAAGCAGTGGGCTGAGTCTGACCAAATGCAACATTAGATCTTTGACTCCAGCTAAAATATAACATTTCAGTAAATAACAAACCTCAGCTTTTATAATAAATTTAGATAAGATTACATATATTTTAAGCAAGTGCACACATTACAAAGTCCTGGCTGCGGAGGAAGAGGGTACGGGTACTTGACTGGCCTGCCTGCAGTCCCGACCTGTCTCCAATAGAGAATGTGTGGCACATTTTGAAGCGCAAAATGCGACACGAAGACCCCGTACTGTTGCCCACCTTAAGACTTGTTTGCAGGAAGAATGGGACAAAATTACACCTGAAACACTTCATCACTTGGTGTCTTCAGTCCCTAAACGTCTTTTAAGTGTTGTGAAAAGGAATGGCAACATTACAAAGTGGTAAATGCTTTACTCTCCCAACTTTTTTTGGAATGTGTTGCAGGTCTGAATGACAGGAAAGGATGTATATTTACAAATGACGAAGTTGACCAGACAAAACATGAAATATTTTGTGTTCATATTGTCTGCAATGAAATACAAGTCAAAGTAAATTTAGAAATCACTACTTTCTTTTTTTATTTGCGTTTTCCATACTGTCCCAACTTTTTCTGATTTGGGGTTGTATTTAAAAAGAACATTAACTAAAACTAAATGCTCACAAAATCTACTACATATACTCTATAAACACTATACTATGCTTTGTATAACTACAATAAATAATTATATTTATAACTCAATTTAAATTTTTTTTTTTGCTCTCCGGGCAACTAACTTTTATACTCGGAAGTAAATGACAAATTTACTTACCCGAAGGACAACCACATGAGAATGCTTAATGTCAAGCCCTGCAGTATATTGAGCAGCGGACGATGTTAAATACATTGTTGGTCGGCTCCACCTAGCGTGCAGGCGTGAATTAGCAGAAGGCGAACAATCGTTTCGCGCTCTGTGTGAAAGCACCGTCGTCGGCGATTCTCCTCGCTTTTTCGCATCGCGCTCAGTGTGGAACAGCCTTTATTTCCCTAAATGTTTAGATTTTATAAAATTATTGTGCACCCATGATTTTTCTATAGTATCTTTTGCTGCTGAATTATCCAATATTCTAATTTATAATAGTATTTTTGTCATAGATTATATCTTTTTTCATTTGTTATTTTTCATTAAAATGAAGTTGTCTATTTAGCAGATTGTGTTTAACACAAAAAAAGAGCGATGATCAGGTCAACACATAGAAGTAAAGAAATTCTATTTTTTTTTTAAACTGCACTGGTATCGGATCGGTATCGGCAGATACTTAGAATTTTCGGGATCGGATCGGTTCTGAAAAATTGGTTTTGTTGAATCCAACCCTGTAGATTACCTGTCTCTCCTCCAGAGCCTTTAATCGTGTGGGTCCAGGAAGGATGCTTATATGTCTGGATACCGCTGCACAAATCTTTTAACCATGAGAAATGCAGTTCCAGCATGTCTTCAAATCCAGGACAACAGAATGGTCAGGATGATCTGAAACATATAACCAACTGAAATCAATTTAAATGTATTTAGTCTTGCCTGAGTGATGCTGAAACAACCAGGTTTAGTTTTTCACCCAGGATTCACTGCTTCCTATGGAACAGTCTTCATGATGAATGATCTCTTGATCCTGGATCCTTGCTGCCATCCACTTGGAGATGGTTTGGATGATGTGTGGTTGTGTAAAGTTGGTTTTATATTCGCACAGTCACATTTCCGCGTTCAATAACTTTCTAATTATATGTGCAATAAAGTTATTTTTTGCAAATTCTAATCAGCGACATCATTGTCAACCTACTAATTTTTTTTCCACAATCGATCAAATTGGGCAAGTATTGTTTTAATGTCATATTTACTTGCGAATGTCCACTGAATGTCCAATGTAGTGTGGTTAACAAAGTAATTGAATGCAGAAGTCTGAATGTGCCCATATAAAACCAAATTACCCAAGTCTAAAATACTGATAGCAGCACTATTGATCCTGTAGCTTATATCCATTTTTCAGTACTGAACAAGTCAGGAACCAAAGTAGTACCAGTTCTTGAAACCCATCTCTACTTGTAATAGTTGTCTTGTTGCTACTGCCCAGACTGTCTCTCCACCTGATGACAAAAAAACAAAACAAAAACAACAACAACTTAGTTTTACAGTGTCACGGTGCACACACGAGGAACACGCAGACGAGGACATAACCTCAAATAATAGTCTTTAATGAGACATCAAGGTAGGACAAGGCAGGACTCAGAGACAGGATACACCGGGGAAGTAACGAATAGACCAGACGAAATCAAACTCAAAAGACAGGACTAATATACACAGGGTAATTAACACAATCACATACACACAGCTGGAACATACTTAACTCATAATGACATGAAACAAGGACAGGAAACAAACCAAATATGGACACAAGAGGCAGGAACAGATGACACACATAACAGAACCCTGACATAACTCCCCCCTCCCGGAAGGCGTGTCCCACGCCGTAACAGTTCCAACGGGGAGGGGGGGTGGGCGCTCTGGAGGCCCCTCAGGACAAACACGGACAGGAACACAGGACGGGGACCTCCAGAGTGGAACAGATGACGGAGGCCATGGTGGTGCTGGGAGCTCTGGAAGCCATGGTGGAGCTGGGAGCTCTGGAGGCCATGGCGGAGCTGGAAGCTCTGGAGGCCATGGCGGTGCAGGGAGCTCAGGAGGCCGTGGCAGGTGGTCATTCATGGCCGTGGCCTCGTCCCTCGGCTAGGCCACTCCAGCCGGAACCCTTCCACCCCCCCAAAAAAATTTCCCTGGGGAAGTTAGGGGGTATCAGGAGCCCTCCGAGGCTGGACACACAGAACAGTACAAGACAAGACAAGACAGGAAAGCCCTCCGGGGCCAGACAGACAGGACAGGACAGCCCACAGGAACAGGAAGCCCTCCAGGGCTAGCTAGGAAGCTGAGGCTTCCTTTGGGCATGACGAGTCAGGGGCCCACACAGGGTCCCTCAGCAACCGCTTTCATATCTGCGACAAGGGAGGCAGGCGGCTGGAATGGCCTCCGCGGCCACAAAACAAGGAGCCGCCTGCCCCAGACGAGTCTCAATGAACAAGACCAACATGATGATTAAAATGTTCCTGTGGGCACAACAAGACAAACACGGCACTCCTGGCCATGACGAGTGGACTGAATCCACGGGGCTAGGGATTGCGGTAGCCGGTGGGCTTGAGTCAGCGGCAATCCGGCCGGCTTGAGTCAGCGGCGATCCGGCTTGAGTCAGCGGCGATCCGGCGGGCATTGAGTCAGCGGCGGGCCGGCGGGCATTGAGTCAGAGGCGGGCCGGTAGCGTGATCTCCCGTGAATGGCGCGCCTGGGGGAGCGCCAACCCGGGAACTAGGCAACCCGCCGACGGGCTTCGGCGAGCCACCGCCGGCGGCGGATATCTCCCGCGATCGGCGGGCATGAGGGCTCGCGGCCAGTGGACTCGCGGCACTCTCGGCGATCCCGCCGAACTCCCACGCCCTCTTGCAGTGGGCTAAGGCGGGATTACGAGCGGCAACTTCCTTTCCGTGGGACAGACACACAGGAACCAAAACAAAGACTTTAGAAAAAAACGGAAAACAAAACGGGGTGAATGGGCGCCGCTTACGGGTAGGTCTGGTCTTCTGTCACGGTGCACACACGAGGGAGGAACAGGAACACGCAGACGAGGACATAAACTCAAATAATAGTCTTTAATGAGACATCAAGGTAGGACAAGGCAGGACTCAGAGACAGGATACACCGGGGAAGTAACGAGTAGACCAGATGAAATCAAACTCAAAAGACAGGACTAATATACACAGGGTAATAAACACAATCACATACACACAGCTGGAACATACTTAACTCATAATGACATGAAACAAGGACAGGAAACAAACCAAATATGGACACAAGAGGCAGGAACAGATGACACACACAACAGAACCCTAGAAATTCTAGGTGGTAACAAATGAGCATTTTTTATTGTAAGCAACTCACTGAATCATTGACCCAACTGGTGGCAGTCAGGACCTAAAAAAAGTTAATCATTTGTTTATTAAAGATTTGTTGAAACTAAAGTATCAGATCTATTTGAGAATGAAACTTGCATAAAAAGAATGAATGTGAAAAACACCATTAACGAGCAGACGACACAGTTTACAGGCCTGTCACTTGAGGGGGAAAGGTGGAAATTATTAATCCCACAGACACTGAACATGATTTCGGCAGCCTCGGTCTAATTAAACTTTATACAGCGGTTTATATTCAAGTTTACAATATGGCTAGCATGAACATCATCGACTAGCGCGAACGTCAGGCAGTCAAACTAATTAACTTTACTACGGTTAAAGTTTAAAGAATTTGAAAGTGAATACTGTAAGTTAAATTTCAAATAACTAAAAGAAAGGTATAACATTTTATCTCAAGGGTTTAACAGTTAACGTTAACTCAGACCGCATCATGAGACTTGCTCGTGAGCTAATTAACCGAACAGGGCATTTATTTATTAAATTAAATGAGAAAACCTACAAAAAGCTACTCCTCTTTGGTGTTATCTAACGTTATATCAGTAAAAACTATGAATACAAGTAGATTTATAGCGCTTACCTTTTCCTCCGTGTCCGTCTGCTGGAAGTTGCCACCGTTACAGAACAAATGACGGGCACGCGCACTCACGCAGTAGACAGTGACGCGTGCTGCTGGTTTAAATGATCATTTGTCCCGTGCCCTCTTTCAATAAATCTCATTCTGTCATTCACAAAAATGTCATTAACAATGACCACCATTCGCTAAGCAAACTATTTGGTTTTTGTTTTGTCCTTGATGACAAATATTTTATATATCTACAAATATAATTCATGCCATCTTTTAAAATGCTTATGAATTAAGTATATTTCCCAAACTATAGGCTATTCAAATGGTATCTTAACATGATAATCCATGTAGTGCAATAATATGAAAAGTTATCATGAGACCAGCTGACCACGTCGCTACAACGTTCTCCATGGGACTAACTAGCGACGTCTTTTGAGGACGTGCCCACTACGTTACTGGGACGTTAGCCGAGATTCTAAAAAATGGAACTTTACCATGACGTCCTCACAACGTCGCCATAAAGTAATGTCGCGCTGACCAAAGGACGACAAACTGGCGACGTCCTCACAACGTTCTGTGTTTGCTGGGTACTGCTTATTGGGTTTTGTTTTAGCTCACTGAAGAGTGAAGAGGCCAGTTTGCATTTTAAAGGCCACTACGCACACAAGCATCAACCATCTATAGATGGACAGAAACCAAACATAATTTTGAAAAAGGTGAAGCTGTAGCAAATTGCAGTATAATATACTATTTTATACAATATAGTCAGAATGTCTTCTTACAGTCAGCTGTACTGTTGTGCAGTATGATAACCCACCAGACTGTGACCAGTCATGCAATGCACTGCAGTAAATAAATGCTAAAATATATGTTTTATAGTATACCTTATGCTATGCTGAAATAGCTATTATGGGTACATTAGAACATGTCTACATTATAGATTGTACATACCTGTTCTCATTTCTAAAGGTTTGAATTGTACTGTAAATCGACTCTATTTAGGCTGGACTGTCTGTCCAGCCTCTCTCATCATTAAACCGTGGTTGATCACATGATCCATGACAGTAGCCCTAATCTCATCAGAGACCACTTTTCTTGTTCCTGTTCTTCGTCACCTTCCCCATCCGACTCATCCTCTTCCTCCCCTTGCTCCGCTTTGAACTCCTCCTCCTCAAACTCAGCTTCGTCCTCTGGCTCTTTGGCCAATTTATAGGCCTATTCTAAAGCCATGATTGGTTGGTGCTAAGTAAAGAATAGAGTGTTTGCACTGATATGCACTGTTAGTGTGAAGCGCTGATGAATTAGTGTGGCATTTTGATTGGTTGTGTTTTAAAAAGAAAATCAAGATACTTCCTGTTAGAAGTGTTTGCAAAAAGTTTTTATGAAATTGAAAACTGAGTCAAAGGCCAAAAATTAGCGTATGGTTTTGCAGATCTGGTGTGTGCTTCTGCTGTTTCAGTGTCAGCTTTCAGAAATTGTGTGACAAGTAAAGATTTTGTGTGTAAGCAGCTGAAAAAAACTGTAATTGCAAAAGATCTTGGGCCTCATTTATAAAATGTTGCGCAGAAACCATCCTAAATTTGTTCTAAGATCATTTCGCAAAAGTGCGTAGGTGCGATTCAGAGAAAACGAACGTGCGCACAAAAACACATGCGTATGCCTCTCTTCCAGATGTGACGTTTATAAATCGCAAATGATCTTGAAATTGTGTGCAGGTGACTGGTGTCAGATCTCCGCCTTGTAAACGCCCCCTAATTAATATCATTATCATATAAAAGAGCACACGCCAATATCCAAATTTCTATGCTTGAGAATGACAAGCACAAAGAAAAAAAAAACTTTACTGAGTCTGAAATTGAGGTCCTGCAGGCGGAGGTTGAGGTTTGTGCGGGGATGCTTTTTGGGAGTCTCTCCAGTGGGCTTTCACACAAAACAAAATTTGTGGCATGGCAGTGTGTAGCGCAGGCTGTGAACGAGGTAGGGGGGCAGCAAAGGTCCCTAAAAGACATTAAAAAAATGGTCTGACTTGAAATTACAGTCCAAAAAACGCGTTGTCTTCTCATTGCACGGTTTGCAATATCTTCAAGAAGCGCTAATGCTGCCATTCTGCTTCTTGCAAACTACTACTTCATAGGCCATTTTATAGGCCATAGATGCATAGGAATTATTAACATGCGTGGATCCAAATTATTTCATAATGTGTAATTATTCTTTGGACAAACAATGTGTGTGTGGTTATATTTTTTCTATTGACTATTATCAAAATTACTACTAGAAACAACAGAAATAATAATAATAATAATAGTAGTAGTAGTAATTGTTAAACAATAAGGTTTCCAAAAGTAAGAATAAACTACGAATTCAAGTAAAATGTTCAGTCATCTTATAAAAAGTGAGCATCCTACTTTTAAAATCACTTGCTATGACAACTAATAAAAAGTGTAGTATCACAAAATTCTAGCAAAACTAAAAAAAAAAACATTATAGAAAGAAAAATTGGACGTTTCATATCATAATAAAATAAATTATTACACGATTATGGTCTCAGGTCTGAAAAAACCTGCATGAGATTTGGAATTTCTTTATATTTACAGTTTACTAATGCTGCTCAAATGTGCCATTAATGTACTGACACAAACATATCTAGTGTATTTTATACAAATATAACTGATGTAAATGACAAAAACAAAGTTTAAGGCTGATGTCTCTATTCATTTTCACAGAAGCAAAGCAGCAGATGTTATAAATAAAAACAGTTAACAATGTTATTGAATAGAATATATTAAAACCGTTATTGAAGGATAGATTCTTATAGGCTACACGGACAAAACAGTCGGAGATGTTTATGCTTTTTTTTTTTTTTTTACGCAATAGTAGTAAAACAAGACGTCGCAAGTTCTCTTGTAAAATAAAATAATAAAAAACAACAACAAGGAATTAACTGTGTAGCCTAGAATGCGAGTAAAGAACTCTCAACATTAGGCTACTAAAAAGGTCAGTTTAATCTCGCAAAAACTCCCGTTAATAAAAAATCTGACTACACTGCACAATTAATCTCTCACACTGCATCTTTGTTGTTTATGATGAATTCGGTGCTTGCACGTACACCGCTTTTATTAGATATTCAAATAGCTGCAGTACTCCGACTTTGCCACAAGGAAAAGTGCGTACGCCTGCTCAGACCTTGATGTGGCGGTAAGCACTTTTCCACGTCAAAGACCGTCTTTATAAATATGAGCTTTGGAGTGGATTTAAGCGTACGCACACTCTAAGATCAAATCTGAGCGTACGCACGCTTTATAAATGAGGCCCCTTGATCTTGCTTTAATTTAGAACAGTAAGCCATAAGAACAGCTTTCATTTCCAAAAACCTGCAGTACTCCGACAAGAAATAGTGTGTACGTCTGCTCAGACCCTGACGTGACGCTAAGCACTTTTCCACGTCAAAGACAGTTTTTATAAATACGAGTGTTGGCGTGGATTTAAGCATACGCAAACTCTAAGATCAAATCTGAGCGTACACACGCTTTATAAATGAGGCCCCAGGTGTCGAGTGATGATTGGCTAGATCTATGAGTAATTAATGACATGATGTTAGAGTCTTCCCGGTAGAACTTGAGCTAGAGCTCTCATTTCTTGTAAATACTTACCAGCATTTCAGTAATAAAAGTGTACATCTTTAAAATGCATGCAAATTACAGTACAGTGCAACAGGTACATTATGGTTTAATCAGGGGATTTTGAATTGATCCCTTCCTTCAACACAATGTGGATTTAGGTAGCAATAAGTATGTAATTCTGCTGGGGAATTTTACGTGGATAGAGGGAGAAAAACACTGACATTCTGGATTTGTGGATATTCTAATGACTGCTAGTTGCAAGGTTACTTATAATCAAAAGAATCGGTTAGAGCCAATCTTATGGTGATGCAGCATATGTTTTCTTACATACAATTCCATATTAAGTTGCTTGTGAATAATAAAAAAGTTTTTGTCCCAGTATTCTACTCCAATAAAAACTCTTATTCAAAAGTGTCTTTCCTTTTTCTCTCTAGAGTTATGCTTACAACATTACTGGGTAAGTGAAACTATATATTTTTTTTTCAAATGTATAACAAATAAAATGAAATAAAGTAAATTAATACATAAACAAGAAGTAAAACTATTTAGTTTTTTTCTCTTCTAAACCAGCAATATATAGCTTTACTTAAAATTTAATGGCAATAAAAATAAATCTTCATTGAAGCAAACAGAAAAAGGAAATTAAGCAGACATGAGAACACAACAAAATAGATATGATTTTTCTTTATTTTTACAAACTGCTATTTTATAACTGCATAGAAAAGATAAACTCTCTTTGTAGCAATAGATGAGAATTATCTAAAATTCTAGGTTTGTTGTTTGTATATTTTTGTTTGTAATGTACAGTCCAATTATTGATGTTCTTCAAATGAAATTGTTTTATATAATTATCGGTTGTCACAATATTTATGTAAAAACAATAAGTCCCATCCATATATAGATATTTTCTAAAAAGCCTACACATATTCCAGATAATGTCCATCTTCAGTTAGGACGGCGTCAGATCCAGACCGTCCCCAGCGTAGGACCTTCTGTTGTCTCCGTAGTCACAGCGGTCTGAATGTCCCGTGTGGCCATGAAAAGTATGACCGGTTCATCCTCCACAAAGTGCAGTCTAGGACTGAGATTGGCGCGTTTGGCAGAGTGTTTAATTTGTCTGTCAAACGTAGTTTTGTTTGGATGGCACTCACAGCGCTCCACATGAGCATCCAAACACATGTCCTGTCCGTTCTTGCTGGTAAAGAAAAACAGATGTCCAGCTTGTGTCTGATTGTTCTGCAGGATTTCCAATCCCTCGTCCCTGGAGATCAGCCGGCCGTGGAAGTCACAGATCAGCTCTCCGCAAGCAAACGGCCTGCTGGTGACGACCCTGAGACCCTTGCCTTCTCTGTCCATCAGCTGCAGGCCTTTCCAGCACTGCCTGCGGCTCATCCGACGGATCGATTTAATGTCTGTCTGAGCCTGGATGCTTCGTGGAGGCTTCCAGTCCTTCACAACTTCAGCAGAATCTGGCACGTTCTCCGTCCATCCCTGCTTCTCAATCCAGCTGTGTACTTTGCTCTCAGATGGCTGACGTGGACCAAACGTATCTGTAGAAACAAGATGATATTAGCTGTGCATGACTTTCAAAACTGCCTTCAACTTCAGACACTTTTAGCAATGTTTTCACACTATGACTAGTCTTTACTAAGACATTATACACTTGCTGGTCAGAAAAGTTGCATAATTAAGTGAGGATCAGAGAGCATGAGGAATAATTTTTGTCAGAATTTTTCACAAAATAAATACATTAATAAATGAAGAAAAGGAACAATTGTTTTAATAAAACTCAACCTGTCAGATACACCAATGTTGATGTAACACCCAAATGAGGAATATCAGTTTTGATGACTTGAATGAACAACTTACCAAGTACAAGACGCTCACGGAGTTTCTTCTGAGTCACGCACCAAAGCGAGTGGCAATGGCTCTCGAATTTCCTTGAGATTTGCACCCGTGCAGCTAATTCTGGAGGCGCTGCATGTACCATTACTGGATGTGACATCTTCAGCAAGTAGAAAGCTGTTTGCATGCATTCATCCATTCGGCCTCGGGCGCTTCAAATCAAATCACTTTTATTGTCACATCACCACAGCATGAGTGCCTTGGTGAGTGAAATTCTTGAGAGCGTGCTCCAGACAGTGCAAAAAAACAAAACAATTTACATATAGACAGTACATATTTACAGACTGTACAGAAGACAATGTGCATAATACACATACACATACTCAATATACACAGTGTACTATACAGACATACTTAGTTACCAATACACTGTATGTACACATTTTACATTATGTACACATCTATACATAGTAATATGTTAAGGTGCAACAGATTATACAGATACAACAGATTAGTTGTGCAATAGATAGTTGTGCAAAGGTGCAACAGATTATACATATGCAATGTCGTGGATGTGCATTGTATGGTATCCAGTGATAGCAGATAGGTTGTATTATTGCAGTGCGTGCGTGTAGTCCAGTGAACGGCGGTAAAGTGCAGTGCATGGCATGATGTGTGAGTGGGAGTGTGATGTAGGGTGAATTAGTTCTTACTGTTCATTAGCCTGATAGCCTGAGGGAAAAAGCTGTCCCTCAGTCGGTTAGTGCGGGATCGGATGCTGCGGAGACGTCTCCCTGAGGGCAGCAGAGAGAGCAGTCTGTGGGATGGATGGCTGGAGTCCTTGATGATCCTCCTGGCTTTCCTTATACACCGCCTGGTGTAGATGTCCTGGAGGGAGGGAAGCTCACCTCCAACAATGTGGCGGGCAGTTCGCACGACCCTTTGCAGAGCTTTGCGGTTGCCAGCGGTGCTGTTTCCAAACCAGGCGGTGATGCAGCCGGTCAGGATGCTCTCCACAGTGCAGGTGTAGAAGGATCTGAGGATGCTGGGGCTCATTCCAAACTTCCTCAGCCGTCTCAGGAAGAAGAGGCGCTGATGTGCCTTCTTCAGCACTGCATCTGTGTGAGTGGACCATGTGAGATCCTCGGTGATGTGAACGCCGAGGAACTTAAAGCTGTTTACCCTCTCCACAGGTGTCTTGTCGATGGAGATGGGTGTGTCTTCTCTGCTCTGTCTCCTGAAATCCACCACCAGCTCCTTGGTCTTGTCGATGTTGAGTGAGAGGTGGTTCTCCTGACACCATTTAGTCAGGGTACTCACCTCCTCTCTGTAGGCCGTCTCATCGTTGTCGGTGATCAGGCCTATCACCGTTGTGTCATCGGCAAATTTGACGATGACGTTGGAGCTATGTGTAGCTGTATAGTCGTGTGTGTACAGGGAGTACAGGAGTGGGCTGAGGACGCAGCCCTGCGGAGCACCAGTGTTGAGGATCAGGGGAGATGAGGTGTTGTTGCCCATTCTGACCACCTGACTTCTGCCTGTCAGGAAGTCCAGGATCCAGCTTCACAGAGATCTGTTCAGTCCCAGAGTCTGGAGCTTCTCAACCAGTGTGGCAGGCACAATGGTGTTAAATGCTGAACTATAATCCACGAACAGCATCCTTACATAGGTGTTCTTATTTTCCAGGTGGGAGAGAGCAGTGTGCAGGGTGAAGGCAATAGCGTCGTCTGTGGAACGGTTTCTGCGGTATGCAAATTGTAGTGGGTCCAGTGAGGCAGGCAGCACAGAGCAGATGTGGTCTCTGATGAGCTTCTCAAAACACTTGCTGAAGATGGGTGTCAGAGCAACGGGCCTCCAGTCATTCAAGCATGTGATTTTATTTTTCTTAGGTATGGGCACAATGGTGGATTTTTTGAAGCATGAGGGAACCACAGACAGAGAGAGGGACAGATTGAAGATGTCTGTAAAAACCCCAGCTAGTTGGTAAGTGCATGCTTTGCGCACACGGCCTGGGATTCCATCCGGGCCCACAGCTTTGTGGATGTTCACCCGTTTGAAGGATCGAGTTACATCCGCGACAGAAAGGGAGAGTGGACTCACCTCTTCTGCAGCAGCCGTGGGAGCACACTCTGTGTGGGCGGGGTTATGAGCCTCGAAACGAGCATAAAAAGTATTCAGCTCATCCGGTAGACAGGCCGCAATGTTCACAGTAGCTGGTTTATTCCCTTTAAAACCTGTGATGTTGTTGATGCCCTGCCACATGCTTCTTGGGTTGTTGTTGTTGAATTGTTCTTCAACTTTGTTTTTATATTGTCGTTTGGCTGCTTTGATGGATGTCCTGAGATTGTAACTGGCTTGTTTCCGATCATCAGTGTTTCCGGATTTAAAGGCAGATGTCCGCGCTGACAAGGCTGATCGAACATCGCTGTTAATCCACGGTTTTTGGTTGGGGTAGATGCTTATTATTTTGGTCGGAATTACATCCTCTATACACTTCCGTATGAAACACGTTACAGAATCTGAGTACTCCTCTATGTCGTCACCAGACGCTGCCCGGAACATGTCCCAGTCCACGTGATCAAAACAGTCCTGTAGTATAGCGTCAGATTGGTCCGACCAGCACTGAATTGTCCTGAGGGCGGGTGCTTCACGTTTCAGTTTCTGCCTATAAGCAGGCAGAAGCAGAACGGAGGAGTGATCCGATTTGCCGAAAGGTGGGCGGGGGAGGGATTTGTAAGCGTCCCGGAAGGGGGAGTAGCAATGGTCCAGTACACGATCACCACGCGTGTTGATGGTGATGTGTTGAAAGTATTTTGGAGCTATTGTTCTGAAGTTGGCTTTATTAAAGTCCACCGTAATAACAAATGCTGCATCTGGGTACGCGGTTTCCTGATCACTTATATTCCCATACAGTTCCCTGAGTGCCTGGTCTGTGTTGGCTTGAGGGGGAATGTAAACAGCCGTGATTATGATCGCTGTAAATTCCCTCGGTAGCCAGAATGGTCGACACAGAAGCATATGAAATTCCAGATCAGGGGAGCAGAAGGATTTAATAGAGTGTAGATTCCTTTCATCACACCACGAGTTGTTGATATAGAAACAAACGCCCCCACCTCTGCTTTTCCCTGTGAGCTCTTTCGTTCTGTCCGAGCGGTGCACGGAGAACCCCGTAAGCTCGATGGCTGAGTCTGGAACCACTGCAGACATCCAGGTTTCTGTGAGGCAAATAACGCAGCATTCCCTTGTTTCTCGTTGGTATGAGATGCGCGCACGCAGTTCACAGAGTTTGTTATCCAGTGACTGAACGTTAGCCAGCAAAATGGTTGGGAGAGGAGGTCGAAAGGCACGGCGTCTCAGTCTGACGAGAACGCCAGCTCTCTTCCCTCTTTTCCGGCTACGTTTCTTTCGTCGTGGTCGTGCGTTCCAGACAAAGGGCTCTGATGCGGTGTCTGTAAACAATCCACCGGCGTTCAGGAACTCAAAGTCCGGTTTGCGTTGCGCGACGAAAGAACCGATGTTTAAAAGCGTGTCTCTATCGTAGACAGTTATACTAACAACATCTAACACGTAAAACAACAAAAAAACAAACAAAACATACGAAAACCTGCAAAGTTTTCTCGGAGCTCGCAACACGGCTGCCATGCTCGGCGCCATCTTGACATTATAATGTCAAGCTGGACTAAAGAAACACAGTATTGGTCAGGATACTTGAATGATGGAGAAAATGCAAGATAACATACCATAAAAACCCAGCAGGACTGGACTGAGGTTTCTCCTCGTTGCCTGTCCAGTAGCTGAAGTACCTTGAAAGTTTCTCATCATCCGTCAAATGCAATCTGTGCACAGCAGTGTGTACAGAAGATCTGACCATATCAGTGGTGATGCTTGGGAGGTGATACCTGCATCCAGAACAAAAGGTGGTTCAGTAAAGAACAAAGAAGTTTCACAAAACAATGCCTGAATCAAATTTTTAAAAAATAAATAAAGGTTTATTTGAGTGCACTCACTCGTCATGCAGCTTCTTTAGATCCTCACAGGGATTGTCAACCGGATTCCCCGAAGAGTACATGAAGAATTTCTCAGCTTCCTCTAAACTGCATCTTCTGTGTCTCCTCTTGATCATCACTGAACGCAGATATTGGTAGTAAACGTCAAACCACTGCATGATGGACAAAAGAGAAAGTTGTGAGGTTTTGACTCATCCAAGTAACTTCACTTTAATCTCATTTATTATTAAACTTACCGCTTCCTCCTCCATTGACAGGACAAAGAAGGCATTGCACTCGTCTACTCCCATCATAACTCGCTCATCACTTCCCTCAATGTATGTCCGCTTCAGCCAACCTGCAAACAATTAAACAATAATAAGCCAAAATTACTCTCAATCAGAAACTAAAACTGACCAGACTTACTTTTATTTTTAGACATTTAGCAGACGCTTTTATCCAAAGCGACTTACAAATAAGAAAAAGTAACCAAAACTGAAAGTGAAAAAACTGTAAATACTAAATACACACATTGAAGAAAATAAAGAAATTAAATAAAATTGAAAAATGCATACAACAACATTTCAATAGTAAACATTTAAATGAAAGCTAAAAACAATTCAAAATATTAAAACAACAAAATATAGGAGTATAATAATGCTTCTAACATAACACTAAGCCAAACACCAAAAAATAACTACGTGTACAGCCATACACCTATACATATACATACATCAAAAAATAAATTAAATATATATATTATTTCATTTTCATGTAGTATGAAGTACTAAATAACTAAATAAAACTAAAACTGAATAAACAACCTATACAGACATCAACACGGAGCCAAGCCCACATGTTTTACAACAACAACAACTTACTTACACATAGTAAGAAATGGTTATACAAACTGAAATAGAAGTGAAACAAGCAGTAGGAAAGAGGAAAAATAAAAAGCGATACTTATATCCTTTGCCGGTGTTGCTGCCCGGTGGAGTCGCACGGTAGAGTCGATGGTCTTTACTCTTCGGTCTTCACACGACCGCTGCCGCGGTATACTAAGCTTTTTATACTCATCTAACAAAATACTACTCCAATTCAGCTGCACACACTTTCC
Source organism: Schizothorax lantsangensis (assembly GCA_027422415.1). Classification (NCBI taxonomy): domain Eukaryota; kingdom Metazoa; phylum Chordata; class Actinopteri; order Cypriniformes; family Cyprinidae; genus Schizothorax; species Schizothorax lantsangensis. The sequence continues at coordinate 21,404 of JAPDDO010000070.1, read as the reverse complement.
TGATTCATCACAACAAATGGCCAAGCAAGCGCCCGACACTGACAAGGGACGCGATACACTACGAGGCCAAACATGATTTCAGCTCATCTCCACTTAGTAAACAAAAACATGCGTTGCCTAGCAACCACAACTGCCTAAACACTAATGAGACAAGTAAATACACTTACGAGCTGATTTGAACTTCTGCTGATAAACTGCTTCTCTCAATGACTATTACTTTACACTGACTTCTGCTGGCGCTTGAACACACTTTCCTGATTCATCACAACAAATGGCCAAGCAAGCGCCCGACACTAGCCTCTTTCACACAGCCATTCCGGAAAATACACGGAAAATGTGTCCCGTGATTTGTCCCGGGATGGTCTGATTTTGGTTCATTCACACTGCCAGTGATTTTCCGGAATCTGTGCGTGCATTCACACACAACCCGTAAAGACACGTGACATTTCATGTGACGTGTATAATGCGCCACGCACCATTTCACTAAACTGGCGAACGATTTCAGCTTCAGCGCAGATAGTGAGGAGCTCCCTGATCGCTGCTTCATTCCAGTTTACACATTTTTCGTCGTGTGAACGTTGATCTGCCTTCAAAACAACCGGTAAAACAGTCGAACGATAAAGTGCGTCATCACTACGACACACCCTTTACGGCATTGATCCGGCTTTTGTTCACACAGCGCTCGTTCCGGGACTGAACCCGGCAATGTTACTAGGTCCCCAACCCGGGATCAATCCCGGAATTAATCCCGGGACGTGTTTGCGTTCACACAGAAGGCACTCCGGCAATTTTCTGGCAATTTTCCGGGACCAACGTGCAGTGTGTAAGGGGCTACTGACAAGGGACGCGATACACTACGAGACCAAACGCGATTTCAGCTCATCTCCACTTAGTCAGACTTAACTGACAATTTCACAACAACATCTACAATTATGTGGGTTGATGACCAAAATACACAATTCTCGTAAAATAACTTGACTGAACATATTTTCAGTTTCTAAACGGAGTCATTTTGATATGTTTTGTGAATAAACCATTTTAGGTCAGCTTTAAGACATTTCCTAACATGGTGTTTATTTTGTTTTCAATTACTGACTTAAAAATTATATAAATTTTACATTAGTTTTTCCCCCCATTTATTCATTTTTTATTTTCTTGTACGGTCAAATAGAGCAACCAGAGTAAACTTAACCATTGTGCATTCATTAAAAAAAATTACACCAAGGTCCTAGGAGGACAAAAATATCTGTCTAAAAAAGAGCAGTCATTAAAAAGTTATCTATAGTTAGATTTTTCTGCTTGCATTGATGTAATTTTTAACTGATATCAGTCGTGCTGAAAACTACCAAACACTCATTCATTTTCAGGGTTTTAACCCTCGAAATGTTAGTTTGTTTGCATAATGAACTAATATCCATCCACACACTTGTGGGTTTTAATTTGCTTCAGTCGGGACATTTGTGTGCTTAAGGTCCTCAGTGTAGCTACTTTGTGTACCAAGTGCACAGTAAATTTTGAAATATTAAAATTCTTATAAAAAATACATAAAATGCTGAATTTCTACGGTTTGCAGTAACAGAGCCAAAATGATCAAAATACAAAAAATGCGAAATACAAAATGTCTCTAAGGATGCACAAGGGTTAATGATGTTAATTGAATTGCTGTTTATTTACTGTTTTTACTGTTTCCGCTTCCGGCGCTGCTGTGTTCAGTCGACGTTAAAGGATGGCTCCGCTCAATTTGTGTTTTTATATACTCTTTTACGTATTTTTACTTTCTCTTTTTACACGATTAACGTCTGCACTATTTATCTATGACAAAAGAACACTTTTGGACATCGGACACCGCTGCACTAACCTGCTTCAGAACACTTTACCCACGGATCCAGCGGATCCATTCTTCGGAACGCCGAGTTCAACAAAGGCCACCCGAATAATCCCAGAAGGCGAAAGAAACACCGCGGGCGACGCGCTGGAATTCGTGACAGACTGAGAAACAAAGCTCACAGCCCCCCTCTCCCCAGTATTCTGCTCGCAAATGTCCAATCCTTGGAAAATAAGATGGACGATCTTAGAGCCAGGATTAGTTTCCAACGTGACATTAGAGACTGTAACATCCTTTGTTTGTCTGAAACATGGCTCTCTCCCTCGGTCCCGGACACTGCAGTAACTCCGTCTGATAACTTTGCTGTTTTACGGATGGACAGAACAGCTGAGGCCGGAAAAATCAAGGGTGGTGGAGTGTGTTTCATGATTAACAAGAAATGGTGCGACCCCAGGAATATCTCCATTCTGTCGCGTTCCTGCTCGCCTCATCTGGAACATCTCTCCATTATCTGCCGCCCATTCTATTTACCCCGCGAGTTCTCCGCGGTCATCGCTACTGCCGTTTACATTCCACCTCAGGCAGACACGAGCTTGGCTTTGTCCAAACTCCACGAGGAGCTAAGCGGCTACATCAACAAACACCCTGACGCTGCCTCTATCATCGCTGGGGACTTTAACAAAGCCAACCTCAGGAAAGTAATGCCGAACTTCCATCAGCATGTATCCTGTCCAACCAGAGGACCGAATACACTGGATCATTGCTACACTCAGTTCAAGAATGCCTATAAAGCTCGTTCCTTGCCAGCCTGCGGTAAGTCTGATCACGCGGCCATTTTCCTCACACCGGAATATAAACAAAGGATCGTTCAGGAATCCCGGGGGTGAGGGAAGTGACGCGCTGGTCCTCCCATTCTGAAGCTATGCTGCAGGCGTCTCTTGATGACGTCGACTGGGACATGTTCCGGGCGAGTTCAGCTGACGTCAGCGAGTTCACGGATGTAGCACTAAGCTTTGTTTACATGCTAACCGAACAAGCCACTGAAACGGTAACAATAAGGACATTCTCTAATCAGAAACCGTGGGTGGACAGAACGGTGCGGGCTGCGGTTAACCAACGCACTGCCGCATACAACGCCGGTCTTCTGTCAGGAAACATGAGCGTTTACAAATCATCATGTTATGCTCTCCGACGGGCAGTTAGAGCTGCTAAACTCCGATACAGAGAGAGAATTGAGTCACACTTTCAGCTCAATGACTCTCGACGCATGTGGCAGGGACTGAAGACCATCTGTTCCTCTGGAAATAACCCCTCCGCCGAGGTGAGAGCAGATCCATTGCTGGCCGAAGAGCTAAACATCTTCTACGGCCGCTTCGATCGCAACGGCGGCGCGACTCTGCCGATCAACGCGTCAGGAAGCAGCAGACAGAGCAGCGATGTTGATCGTGTTATCACCGTGACGGAGGACGAGGTCCGGAGAGAATTAAGGAGAGTAAACATCAGAAAAGCCGCCGGACCTGATGGGATTACTGGTCGCGTTCTGAGATCGTGTGCCGATCAGCTTGCTGGTTTGTTTACTTCCATCTTTAACGAGTCCCTTGCTACCTCTGTGATTCCCACCTCATTCAAGAAATCTGTCATCATCCCTGTGCCTAAGAACAGTAAACCCTCTTGCCTGAATGACTATCGTCCAGTTGCCCTCACATCAACAGTCATGAAGGTTTTTGAGAGACTTTTAAAGAAACACATATGCTCCTCCATCCCTGCTACCTTGGACCCTCTTCAGTTTGCCTATCGCCCAAATAGGTCTACTGATGATGCCATCTCTCAGGTACTGCACTCTTCCCTCACTCATATTGACAGCAAAAATGGCAACTATGTCAGACTGTTATTCATTGACTATAGCTCAGCTTTCAACACTATAGTCCCCTCCAAGCTAGCTGTCAAACTCTCAGACCTCGGCTTAAACACTCCACTCTGTGACTGGATCCAGGACTTCCTCACCGGCAGACCACAAGTGGTGAAAATGGGCCAGTTCACCTCCAACTCCATCACCCTGAATGTAGGAGCCCCGCAGGGCTGCGTTCTGAGTCCCCTGCTCTACTCTCTCTACACACACGACTGTGTGTCCTCTCACAGCTCCACTTCTATTGTCAAATTTGCTGATGATACTGTGGTTCTGGGCCTCATTTCCAACAATGATGAGACCGCATACTTGGGTGAGGTAGAGAGACTAACATCATGGTGCCAGGACAACTGTCTCTCTCTGAACGTGAGCAAAACTAAAGAGCTGATTGTAGACTTCAGGAAGAGACAGCAGCGGCCCTACACTCCTCTTATGATCAGTGGGACCCCTGTGGAGAGAGTAAGCAGCTTCAAGTACCTCGGTGTAAACATCTCCGAGGACCTGACTTGGACTGCACACATTCAAACACAGGTCAAGAAAGCCAGGCAAAGACTGTACCATCTGCGACAGCTGAGGAAATTCAGGGTCTCACCAGCAATCCTGAAAACTTTCTATTCAGGGGCCATAGAAAGTGTATTGACTCAGTGCATCTCAGTGTGGTACAGTAACGCCACAAATCAGGACTGCAAGGCCCTGCAGAGAGTTGTGCGCTTAGCTGAGCGCATCTCTGGGTCTGCCCTCCCCTCTCTGCAGGACATCTACCTCAAACGCTGCAGAAGCAGAGCTACAAAAATAAGGACTCATATCACCCCGGTAACCGTCTTTTCATCACACTTCCTTCGGGCAAGCGCTTCAGAAGTGTGATGGCAAAAACTGAGAGACTGAGAAGGAGCTTCTACCCTCAGGTCATCAGGCTCCTAAACTCAGTCTCATAAACATCTACAGGACTCATTTAATTAACTGCGACACCCATCATTCTCCATCATCCGCATTGCTGCTATGTGTACATACCCGGTACAACCTGTTTGCACATTCATCTTGCACATCCCTGGTTATATTAATATTTATTAAACCCTCAGTTGACTGTATTGCACATTTTAGTTCATTGCACATTTTACTCCTTATTTTATTTCTTGTTTGTACTATTATTATTATTATTATTACTTTTATTTTTATCTTATTCCTACCTATATTTATAGATATGCTCCTGTGTTATGTATAATCTTTTATTTTTTATTTTTATTTTTTGCACTGTCCATTGAGCGGACCCGTCCTGATCTACATTTCACTACTGATTATACCCTGTATGATTGTGTATGTGACAAATAAACAAGAACCTTGAACCTTGAACCTTGAACCTTTAGTGATTTTCTTAGAATTATTTGAGTAGTAACACCTGTAATTAATAAACTTCATAGAAGCTTAAGGTGCTTTTATTTTGGATTTATACGAGTTCATGTAGAAGAGGTCATTGTCCCTGAGACTAAATCACTCACAGTCATTTTCTTCACCACTTCTGGCTCTTGGAGGAACGTCAGCATCACTAAAGCCTCCAGGAAATACACCAGCAGCAGCTCCTGTTCCCTCGTCATTTCTCTGATGTATCTCCAGTCGATCATAAGGTTAGCGATGTGTTTCAAGACATCATTTTCAGCAGACTGCAAGACCTCCCAGCACTGCTCTGGTGAAAGAACCCTGCAGGAGAAAAGTGAAGGAATTCATCAAAAATGCCTGAAAACATGCCAGGATTGATAAGAACATATGACATCCAAGATTTAACTCTCTTCAAAGAATAATAATAATCATTTTGGATCATTTTAAATCTGTGATTCTCTAAATTCTGCAAAAACCAGAAGACAAGATGCTCAACATAAAGAGTTTGGAAGCAGTCTATGGGCTAAAATGACTACATCGCTATAATGTGATGGAAAGTGATTTTAAATCTTAAACTTTAAAAATTAAATGTTTGTAGTCAAATTGTAAACTTAAAATGTTGTATATAAACTCTTGCCTATTAATTTAATTTTTAAAATAATTTCTTAGCCTGAATTTTACAGATAAAAGTTTAACCCTCAGATCTTCTGTGAAGTTTATAGGTTATTAATGTCTGAGAACAAACACACAAACATTAATCATGTAATTTCAACTTTTTTTAGTTTTATGTGTAGCCTTAGTTCTGCAATACCGGGGTTAGTTCAAATGCCTTTAATTGCTAATAAATGCTATAAATTGAAAATAATTGTTTCAGTGGAAACTATCAAGACAACAAAAGCAAAGTATTTACCTCTCAGAAGCCATTTCAGTGCCCAAATATCTCCAAATGGGTATTTTTCTAGAAAGAAAACAAGTCTGTGAGTTTATTGAGGTGACTTCAGTCCGTTCAGAAGAGATCTACTGAAATCTGTGAGCTGTGGAGGCTTTAAATGTTCTTAGCAGCAAAACAGGCGACCAATCCTGAGCTGACGAGCTCATTAGCATTTGAAGATCGTTCCCCTTCCCGCCGTAAACAGCAGTGATTCACAGCGATGGGCCATCATGTTAATGGAGCAGACAAATAAAGCAGAAACTCATTTGAATGAGAAAGCTCTAGAAACAACTGAATAGTGTAGTTTTTACACAAGCAGAATGTCATGTACTGTATATATTTGCTTACTTTGTCATATGAATATCCTGATTTAGCTTTTTCAGCATGAGGACATTTTAATACATGCATGTTAGACACTGCATGTTAGTATAATTGCATTTACAGTAATAGTCATGTGAATCACACTGCAAACATCTTTCACAATATAAACTAGATAGACTGCATACTATGAATCAAACTGCAAACCTAATATGTATTTCCAGTAAAATATGGAAGCCTTGAGATGAGCAAAATTGTATATTTCAACTTATTTTAGAGTATATACTGTACCTATAATATACAGTGTACACATATATTAAAGCAGATAAAAAAGATAGAGAGTAATCTATTCAAAAATTCCAAATCCAAATTCCAAAATTCCATATTGCACATTTTTGTAAGCTGTACAAACTGATTTACTATAAAGTCACATTTTCATGAGTTGAGTTCTGTGTGAAATTATAGAATGAGTTTCATTCATCTGTAAAGCAGCTCTGTTGAAAAGCTGCATTTGTAATTAATACTTATTTAATTTAATTATGATTACATTTAATTACTATTATTTATTTAACTTTTAATAAATAAAACATAACATTTATTTTATAAGTCATTTACAAACATCTACATACAGTGCTTAATGAATTATTAGACCACCACCCAATGTTACATATGTCATTAAAAATTATGAATGATCAGAAGTTAATTATTCTGTAGCTAATAGTAAATTTTAGCTTAGTTTCATAAACTATAAAATAGTCAAAAAATATGCTTAGGTTTTAAGTTCTGACCAAACCCAAATCAGATGTTCGGGGTGATATATATATATATATATATATTTTATTTTTATGTTTGTTTTTTGTATGCATGTATGTTTTTATGTACATATTTATTTACTTATAAAATTTAATGTGAGTGAAAGGTCAAAATGATATCTAGTTGATGTTTTTAGTAAAACACACTTACACTGAGTGGTTGGCTCAACTGGGTTAAATTCAACACATTTCTCATTATGGTACAGTAACATCCTTTAACATACAGCTGAGAAACATGTTAAAGTGTTAAGGTGCTGCTTCTACTGCATCTGGCCTTTAAAGCTACTTTAGTTACAACTTTATTTTAAGGTGTCCTTTTTACAGTGTAATAATGCATGAAAGTACTGAGTAATATTAATGAACTATGTACTTACTATTTGCTTAGGGATTAGGGTTTGGATTAGGGTTACTTGCAGGTAATTATGCATAATTTATAGTTATTATACATGTACCATGTAACAAGGACACCATAAAATAAAGTGTAACCGCTACTTTTGTTAATGTAATTAAATGTATTAAAGTGTTTTAGTTATTAAATGTCTTTTCAATGATAAATAAAGAGTTCAATTAGATGTCAGCAAATGAACCACTTTCAGCGTGGGTTTGAGTCATGTAAAGTCTGACAGAAACTGTAACTTCAGCCACAGAGCAGCTATTGAAGCTGTTATCACCCAGCCCCCAGTTCAGCTCAACCATTATGCCTGAGAATACATATGATCTTAATGATCTTGAGACTTTCCAAAGATCAGAGTTGGTGAAACGGTCTTCACGTCTGAAAGGTGCAAACTATCGCAATTATGACACAAAAGCTGTTTTCAGACTGACTGTAACTGAAGACTGAATGTGTGCTAATGAACAGCCCTGCTGCTGGTATTAGTGGTTATTTTGAGTCTCTCTATTGTAGAGTTATTTAGAGAAGACAGAAGCTACTTAAGAGAAAGTACATGAGAGTCCCAAGTATTGAGCCAAAATATATATTTGAGTGAAAGTGGAAAAGCAGTAAGGTAGAAAAGTTGTTGCAAATGTGATACAAGAGACAAGAAGAGCATGAGTCGACAACATGAAGCCATATAGTTATAGAAGCACACATCTACGATTAGATACCAACACATACCTGGAATACAAACCATTTCATCTTGTTGACATTTGGCCCAAAACAGACTATACTCAAAATAATTCTATGGAAATGATTACAACCGCACTGGGAAAGAACCTGCGCCCCTATTTTTGAGCATTTTGTGAAAAACGACATAACCAAATAAAAATGTCTGTAGCTCTTGAACCCTAAGGTCTATATTTAAAAATCTGGTATTGTTTGAAACTAGACACTTGAACCTTTGTTACTCTGGAGTCATAATAACTCAAAACTAGTATAGCAACAGAGTAAAACAAGGTAAAATATACATGAAAGTGACTCGCGATATCTTTGAATGAAATTCACTAAGGGAAAAATGGATGAGACTTTGATGCCAAAGGCCTGAAAACACCATAAAGATAAAGCTGAATATCTGACCATGTTTTGACTCAAATTTGAGGATGATACTCCCAAAAATGTAGTTTCTGTAAGCTTTTATTTAAAAAAAGGCTAGGCGTCCTTTCAAAAAAGCCATTTGGAGACTCCAAATGGACACCTGGTAACAAAATGTGCAAATGAGTCAAAACTACATAATACATATATGTATATCAATTCAAGAACTGCTCTGCCCACCAAAACACACAATAAAAAACTATTTCTGAACAGCATTTGTAGTGCTGACTCATTTGGTCATTTGGTTACCAGGTCTCCAAATGGCATTTTTGAAAAAAACGCCTAATTTTTCCTGAAATAAAACATTTTTAGGGGGTAAAAACTTACAGAAACTACATCTTTATGGTATTTCATTTCAAGAAAAGCTTTGGAAAAGTCATTTGGATCTTTTATTTCAAGAAAAGTCTAGGAATCCTTTCAAAAAGGCTATTTAGAGACTCCATATGACACTGTATAATACATATACGTATATCAATTCAGAACTGCTCTACCAATGAAACCACATAAAAACACAAAACTATTTCAGAATTTGAACTGTTTTTATTTTGAACAATTCTAATAATGAAAACAGTGATCCAAAACAGATGTTATCATTTTTTGAACTAATGAAAACACAAAACATGCAAAATACACTGTTTTTACATTAATTTTACATTATTTTTTTTTTTAAATTATCTGCTAAATATTATGAATATTACTATTTCACTAATATAGTAATATATTACTATATTACTAAATAATGTTAATGAAAAACTAAAGCAACTATTTACAGTATTTACAGTGTAGGAAGACACTCAAGGCAGTCACTAAAAAGGTTTGTTCTCTGACCAACTGGACACACCAAACCCACTGAAAGACAGGGAAGGGAGAGAGAAAGAGTGAGAAAGTGTGTAAGCAAAACAAATCAAACTTGCAACACTGTTTACATGTTGTACACACACACACACACACACACACACACACACACACAAACGAACACACACACACACAAACGAACACACACACACACACACACACACAAACGAACACACACACAAACGAACACACACACAAACGAACACACACGTACATAACTCATGTAGCCCCCTCATATTATCCCTCTCCGTTGTCGTTTTTAGAATCTAAAACAGCTAACATGAAACAAAAGCTGCAAATACATGATAAACATACATAAACATTCAAGAGAACGGTGTTGAAACTTACGTGCTAATGCTATCCCTGCTTGCCATGCATCTGAACGGGTCTTTGTTGCTCTCTTCTCCGCTGATTCTCACCACGTCCTCCAAAACACTATCAAACGCCACAAAAACTCTTCTTAAGTCGATGATCCATGATGGAGAGACTCAGATTTAAGCTTTTGGAGAGAATCCGCTCGCTGATAAACACTCCGTGCAGCGCTGCGACGCCATTGTGTGTACGCAGTGCGTAAAAGCCGAGAGCGCACACACATTGCTCTGGGGTATTCTGTAAACATGCTTACGCAATTTATGCAAACTATCAAACACTGTAAACGTCCTTGTAATTGGCTAACACTTCCATCCATCAAAACTTTGCTGGCTAGGCATTGGCTGGCTTCAAAGAGCCAAAATCTGACGTGCGTATATTGACACCTCGGTAAACCAGTCAGAGACTCCCTGACTGTTCTGGGTTATAACAAACCCTGTGATTGATGGAGAGAGACGAGTATTAGTGCGCAATAACTTTAGCCCTCCCGCTCGTGTTTTGACACCGACAGCGGGATCTTCACATTTACCCTCCTCTTGACGTAATCATCACAACGGGGGTAATCTGGTCAGAAGTGGTCAAAAATGGACAGAAGAGACAGATTAAAACGCCAGGTGTAAACGGGTGTCTCCATTGTCCACTTGTGATCCAATCGACCAAAACGCATCTTAATACCAAGTGTAAACAGGGTCAAAGATGTGCTGCAAGATGGTTCTGGTGGAGAAAGCATGCTCTTATGTGCGCCTACCATGGCATGCTGACAGTGGCACTGCGCAGAAGACGGGTTAAGTATAGCCTGAAGACATGACATGGACTCGACCATAATCTGTAAAATTCCTGAGTCCATGTCTGATCCGTTGTTAATAATTGGACTCAAGTTCAGACTTGAGTCCAAGTCCAAGATCGGGTACCCCAACTCTAACGGTGCCACACAGCACCTTCTCAATATAGAATCCAGCTGAATATAAACCAGTCTCCTGGTCTTCACTTCTGAGCTTCCTACATATCATAACATTATTACATGTTTCCTGTCTGCGAAACTTCCACACTGATGACAAAACAGTTCTCTTGGTAGCACTTTCTATGAAGCCCATATTTATAATACATTATAAGGCTATTCTTAAGGTATTATAATGAATGCATAATGCATTTTAAAAAAACGGAGTGTCCATTTACACTTAAGTGCAAATAGCCCGTCTTGTTGGCAAAGGCTATTTACACTAACTCCGCCCACTAACGTGTGATTGAGTTAGTTAACACTAAAAAAAGATGCCAATTTAGCATCCGTTTCAGTGGCGTAGATGGTAAGGCGCTTGCTTTTTGACGCGATCGACCCGAGTTCAAGCCCGCCTTTTGCTGATCTTTTTTTCTCCCTTTTCAAATTTCATATCGCATCAGAAAGGCATTTATTTTCAATAAAAATGAAGGAAATAATCAAAAAGTTGAAAATAAGAGTATCGGGTAGGGTTAGGGTAGGTGTAAGGATGGCTTTATTGTCTCAATAAGGTGGCATCCATTTAATAATTTGAATTAAAACTATAATTTACACTCAATACGTTATTATTGCGTACCATTTTATAATGTACTACAATTCTGAGGTGCAGATAATTGCCACTATTTGCAATAAGTAGTATGAAATAGCAGAAAACCTTGCCATTTTAACAGTGTAAATAGAATCTATAGCTATTTGCACTTAGTGTAAATAGCATATATCGCAAAAAAATATGCTATTTTCACTTAGTGCAAATAGCTGCTGCCTATAAAAAAAAACTTATAATGTGTTATAAAATCTCATGAATAATCATATCAATTATAATACATTATAGTACTTGCTTATTTGTGGTTATAACTTTTAAGAGTATGATTATTTATAACACAATGAACCATATTAAATCTACTTCATTTATAATAGGCTATATCATAGCTTGACATTGTTTATTTAAGATCTGCACAGTACATTACTACATCTCTTGAGTGCAATGTTTATATTTAAAACTAATTGTATTAGTAGACTTAGGTAGGGTAGGTAGAAGGTTCACATACTTGCAAAGTATCCTTTACATTATATTCAGCAGACACACTACTAATACTCTCATGACTGCTAGTTGACATGTAGTTGCAGTGTTGCTTATCAACAGGGTGCCATCAAAATAATCAAACTGATTATTAAAAAAAAATGTTCAAAGCAAATGTGTCATATTACACATTCATCTGATCTGATATCTGATCGTATGGCTGTTTGAGAAAAAAACAAAACATTATTACTTATAAGTGGTCTTTGTCTGCTTTAAGTAAAGTAACATAAGTAACGTGGCAAGATATGAGACTTATAATACATCACAACTATGAGAAATATAATCCATTGTGTTCATTGTGTTATAAATCATCCTACTCTTAAAAGCTATAACCACAAATAAGTAACTATTATAATACATTAAAACTGTTCTTATGAATATTCATGAGATGATACAACATATTATAATGTTATTTATAATGCATTATACATTCATTATAATGCCTTAAGAATACCTTTATAATGTATTATAAATACGGGCTTCATTGAAAGTGTTACCATTCTCTCAAATGAATCCTCGTGTGTTGATCAAGATTGTTTTGAAAATATGCCGTGTAAACATCTCATGTGTAAGTTACGGCTTGATCTTTGAGTAAAGCTTTTTCCACACTGTTGGCAGGTGAAGGGACTCTCTCCAGTGTGAACTCTAATATGGGCTTTAAGTCTTCCATGTAGATCGAATCTCTCTCCACACTGAGGGCATGTATAAAGTTTTTCTCTAGTGTGAATTCTCATGTGCACGTTAAGGCTTCCTTTTTGCTTGCAACTTTTTCCACAGTGATGGCACACATAACACTTTTCTTCAGTGTGAATTCTCATGTGTTCTTTAAGGAATCCTTTATGAATTAAGCTTTTTCCACACAGCTGGCAGATACAAGGACTCTCTCTAGTGTGAACTCTCATGTGGCCTTTAAGGTTTCCTTTTCGAGCAAAACTCTTTCCACACTGAAGACAGGAGTATGGTTTATCTCTCAGTGTGAATTCTCATGTGCAATCTAAGTTTTTCTTTATGTGTGAATTTTTTTTCACACTGATGGCAGGTGAAAGGCTTCTTTCCAGTGTGAACTCTCATGTGCCTGTTAAGTTTTACTCTTCGGGTAAAACTCTTTCCACACTCAGGGCAGGTGTAAGGTTTCTCTCCAGTGTGAACTCTCATGTGCACTTTAAGGTTTCCTTCATACGGGAAACTTTTTCCACACTGTTGGCAGGTGAAAGGCTTGTCTCCAGTATGAATTCTCATGTTTCCATGTTCATTGAAACTCTTTTCACAGTGAAAAGGGGTGAAATAACTTTTAGTTCCTGTTGTATGAGCTGTTTTCAGTGAGAAAGTCTCTTTAATCTGTGGCCAACCAAAAGCTTCTTCTCCGGTTATAAAATCATGATGAGTCTCATATTGTTCTTTCTCTTCCGTTTCATTCGGTACTGTGCACTCCTCTTTCAGCAGCATGAGGTCTATGGTGAAAAAAGGCAAATGTAAGTTAGCAGAGTTTAATAGCACAAAGAAACAGACATCAAAACATGTACCAACATGTAAACTAGATAGTATATCCACTAATCTATTAAAGGAAGCGCTTCAGTCATGGGATGCGAGAGGAGCGTCAAGTCTGCGTCACGACTGATAATGCCACAAACAACATCAGAGCGCTGCAACTAAACGACTGGACGAGCTTACAGTGTTTTGGGCATCATCTTCATTTAGCCATCGGTAAGTGTGTAATTAAATTACATTCATAATAATAATAAAAAATATAGCTGCAAGCAGGTTCAAGCACTTAAGGCAGACCCCCTGTATCTGAGGGTTGTCCCCCCCTAAAAATATGATTTAAATAACCAGGCTGTGTATTGTAAATAATGTTTTATACTTAAAATAATTGTGTAAGTAGTAAAAAAAACACAAACACTAATGGGGCAAAAATGCGTTTTAAGTTTAGAAACATTTTTAGTCCCCCCAAGCAGGGTTTTTAAACTACTTATTGCAAATAGTGGCAATTATATGCACCTCAGTTTTGTAGTACATTATAAAACAGTATGCAATAATAAGTTATTGAGTGTAAATTTGAATATTAATTCAAATGATTAAATGGATGCCACCTTATTGGGACAATAAAGCCCTCCCTACACCTACCCGTTACTTTATTTTCAACTTTTTGATTATTTCCTTCATTTTTAGGGAAAATAAATGCTTTTCTGATGTGATGTGAAATTTGAAAAGGGAGAAAAAAAAGTTAGCCAAAAGGCGGATTTGTACCAGTGTCGTTCGCATCAAAAGGAGTTGATCACACGTTTTAGCATCTGCACCACTGGAGCTAACGACTGTCAAACGTCTTTTGTAATTCTGACTAGCCCAATCACACGTTGGTGTGCTTCGCACAACAATAATGCACTCTCGACATTTGTCATTAAAATAAGGCCTTCGTCACCCTGCTACACTAATAGTAGTAGCTTTCCTCTGTGTATACATCCTTACAAGAACAATTTTTGCTGTATTATTTGTGTCCCCTTCAAAAACTGCTCGAGAAATTTTATGTATATTGTCCTGTTAGACGAAATTTACACCCTTGATGAGCAGGGTAGGGCAATGTCTATAGTACCATATTAAACTGTAAAATGACTGTAAAAAGCATAATTTACAATTCAGATACAAGTTTTCACAAAAACAAAAAGTTTTGTAAAATTATAAACTTTACATTTCAGCCTTTAAACCATTTTTAAGAAAATGGATAAGTCAAAAGTATTAATAATATTGATTTTAACAATTATTATCAAGAAATTATTATATAAATTAAATAACATGAATTAGGGGTGTGTGAAATTGGCAAAAAATTATATCTTGATATTTTTCTGGATTTTATCGATAACGATAATTAGATGATATTTTGCTGAGTGTGTTATTGTGCTGATATCTTAAAGATTACCGTGGACAGCTGACTCCTGAATTATTTTGATATTCTTCATATTCTGTGTGGTCAGTTCACAGCAGCGATAGAAATTAGTCTTTTCCAACAAGTTTTATGGGCATTTTTACCTTTAAGCCATTTTTTCTAAAAGTGTGCATCATCTTTTGAGTCAAATGCTTGCATTTGGGCTGTTACCAAGCAAAAATTAAATCAGTATCAACAAAATGTATCTTTGCAATGCATCTGAAGTGGCATTTAGATGTATTTACACACTGTTTAATGCAGCTCCGAGGGACACAGAATGCTAACCTGCAGTTACAAATGCATAAATAATGTTTTATATATTTGAAACATAAAATGTTGAAAACTGATGTTTGAAATTATTAAAAAAAAAATGAAGATACTTTAATGTGAAATTAAAACGGCCAGTAGGTGGCAGTAAGTCAGCATTAATAAGTGAGTCATTGTTTTTGAAGCGAATCATTTAAACGGTAGATTCATTCAGGAACGTGTCACTGTCATGTTGCTCAGAAACACAAAACAGTGCTGTGGCTGTGTTTGGAATGATTTTTTGTTGGAGAAATAGAGCAAAAGCAAGTTTTTAAAACGTAAGTCTTTTACTATTAACTTCTTGTTTATTGAACTGTTGCATAAAATCAATATCACATTTGTAATCATGCAGATTTTTGGAGAGAAAAAAAAAATGGCACTCTTCGTGTGATATTAACTATATGAAACGATAAACCTTAAATATAGGCTATACGTTTCTGCCCCGTATCTTAAATTATGTGATAATTCTAAATGTATTTTAATAGCATGAATCGTGCAGTGAAACTTGTATGCGCACTAGTTTAAGCTATGTTAACGGATTCATTCTCTGCCAGCAGGTGTCGCGTTTAGATGAAATATATCGGTTTTCCTGGTAAAGACAGAACATGAAATGAAATCATAGCCTTTTGAAGTTTAATCATCATATTCAGCCATATCGCAATTCTGGACTTTCCGTTTTTAGATTTAAGACCTCTTGAAATCATAATTAAGACTTTCTTGTACAATTTGAGCCTTTTTAAGACCCCACGGAAACCCTGGTTAAACACATCCAAAATGGAGAATAGGCTCACAGACACACAACATACACACACACACACACACACACACACACACACACACACACACACACACAGACATTAAATGATTTAACTGGTGTATTAATACTCTATAAGCATATTTACACACACACACACACACACACACACATTTTGTTGCAGAGATATATATTTAAAATAAATGATAAGTGACCATACTTATTGCAAGTCTTCTCTTTTTAAGAGTTTATATATTATTTTAAGATTTTACTGTTATCATAATCTGGCATAATTGTAAAAACCGATATGTCTGTATGAACAAAATGGTAAACTTTGACTAAAAGTGATTTCAAATGTTATAACAGTGATTTTATAATATCTAAGCATGAATCCATCAAACCTATGAACAGTACTGTTTAAAGTTAGTTCATTGGTTCACAAACCTCTCCATGAAGTACCCCCAGCACTGCACATTTTGTATGTCTCCCTGTATCTGATACACTCACTTCAGGTCTTGCAGTCTCCACTAATGAGCTGATTAGTTGAACCAGGTGTGAAAGATTAGGGAGACATACAAAATGTGCAGGGCTGGAGGTACTCCAGGACAGGGTTGAGAAACACTGAGTTAGTTGAATGAGCCCATTAGTGGTCTTCCGCTGCATCTAGTGGTTATAAATTGCAATTTCTCATACAACACTGTGTTTTTTAACCCTTTATAACTACTATAGTGTTATTTTTGCCCAATCTCTCTTCAGATTTTTTCATGCTTGTTTAGAATGAAATTATGCATCATTGTACACCGTTTTGAGAATTTGTGGGCTTTCTTCTAGGATTCATATTCATTTGGGTACACTATGTAAAGAACATATTATAAAATGACCGGTTTATAGTCCAAATGCAAATGTTCAACATTCTTTTGATAATTAATGAGCTAGAAAGTCGAATAGTACTGCACTGATTTGATTGATACTCAAAGAACAGTTTAATTAACAACAGTGATCCTAGAGGCAAAGTTGGTCAGAATGAGAAGATCTATCGTATGATATGAAGATATAATGTATAAGTGAATATTATGAACATTTTATTGCAATTTGAGGTCATTTACTATAGAAATACTGTGTTTTAGAGGCCTTTTTAACTGTTACAGCGCCACCTATGGTCCAATCTCCATGAAACTTTGCATGCTTGTTAAGAGTCATCCGACACATGTTTTCCACAAGTTTCGAGTTTTCGTTTAGGTTTTATAGGCTTCTGGGTATATTTGGCCACACCCCTTTTTAATGACCCCGTTACAGCTAGACAAAGGACAAAATTCAATATTTTTGTGATAATTTTTGATCTAGAGAGTCCAGAGAATATTGCTACAGTGGTTTGATCGAGATTGAGCAAAGTTGCTGAGAATGAGGAGATCTATCAAATGATATGAAGGCCTAGTGTTTATGTGAATATATGAACATTTTCTACAATTTGAGGTCATTTTCTATACAAATATTGTGTTTTTGAAGCTTTTTTTACTGTTATAGCGCCGATCTCCATGAAACTTTGCATACTTGTTAAGAGTCATATGGCACATGTTTTCACCAAGTTTGGTAAAGTTTTGAGTTTTCGTTTAGGTTTTATAGGCGTTTGGGTATGTGTGACCACACCCCCTTATTAAATGAGTCCATTGTAGCTAAACAAAGGACAAAATTCGATTTTATTTTGATAACTTGATCTAGAAAGTCAAGAGATTATTACTGCAGTGGTTTGATCGAGATTGAGCGAAAAACCAGGGACTAGTTTGCAAAAATATTTTTTTCACATATTTGTGAATAATTAATGAATGATTTGATGGACAGCAATGGTTCTTGAGGCAAAGTTGTGCATCATAAGGAGATCTATCAATTGATATGCATATTGTGTGCATGTGTGAAATACCATGTGAATACAGAGCCAAAAAACTCTTTAGCGCAACTAGTAGCTGATTTCTTTCAAAATTCTTACAGACCTTTAGGGCCATGGGTTGAACATACTCACTGAGTTTCGTTCCGATTGGCCGATGGCGGCAATGTTTTTTGAGATACACCAATGTCTTCATAGGTACTTAGGCACATTGGCACTTCCCTACTTACAGTACAAAACCTTATTGTCAGGGGCGCCGCTACGGTTTCTGGTTACGGTTTATCTTGTTAAATCTTAGAGTTAAATATTTAAACATGTTTAATGTCTGCAGCTTGTAAAGTCTGGTGTTCAACTAATACTACAACATGTTTATACATACCCCTTTTCCGATTTTTCTAAACAGAGAGAGGTGTGAAGGTGCCCCAGGTTGATCGTGCATTTGGGGTCTGCAAAAGAGTTGTGAGTGCCTTCTCAAAACATGGAAGAGACTGCGTGAACTAGCCATCGCCCAGGCACAGCTAGGCTTGCCTGCTCATAAACTCATCACTGAAGGTCCAACAAAATGGGCCTCCAGGCAACAAATAATCACAAGGGTCATAGAGTAGGAGAAAGCTCTAACACAAGTCCTGTAAGCTGACAAAAAGACCAGACATTTAGCTATTACATGGCAATACATAGATGTTCTTGAGTCTGTGAACAAAGCATTAAGCCCTCTTGGGGAGTTCACATACCCCCTTTCCACCAACAGTTTGAGTGCTGGTTCAGAGACAGAGCCTAGTTTCAAATCGGTTCTTTGTCTTTGACACCCAAAGCACCAGCTCTGAACCAGGAAAAGTGGTTCATAAGTAGCAGGGCTCTAGACTCATCATCTGCACATGATAGCCACGGTGCTTCGCTCTCCAGTTGTTTTAATGTTTTTGTAGTTTTTTTGTTTCTCAAACACGATCAGTTTTACCAGAGAAGAACTGCTGAACATTCGGCAGAACACCCCACAAAATTCTCCTACCAGTTTTCAATTATTCGGATATTTTGCTGGACATAGTAGTTGGCGGAGTGGTGGCGCTGATCAAACGCAGGATGCGCAGACGGGGAAGTGAGCCGGCGCACTCGTAAAGCTTCGTCAGTGTGGATTTAGAATGGCTTTGCCTAGCATCCATCTGGCGAATCTTCGCTCTCTACCCAACAAAACGGATGAACTCCTTCTGCTCTCCCGGACAAATAAGGATTTTTCAAACTCTGCTGCTCTATGTTTCACGGAAACCTGACTGAATGACACCATTCCAGACAGCGCATTGCATCTGCTGAACTTTAAGCTGATCAGATCGGACCGCAACGTAGAATCAACGGGGAAATCGCGCGTGGCGGGATGTGCTTTTACGAATGAAAGTTTTTTTTAATGAAAGGTGGTGTACAGGTGTAACTGTGTTAAAGAAGATGTGCTGATCTGATCTAGAAACACTCTTCATTAACTGTAAGCCGTTCTACTGGCCGTGGGAGTTTTGCTCATTCATTTTTGTGAGTGTCTACATTCCACTTGAGCTCAGTGTTACAAACTCGCTGATCAGATCACATACACTGAACAACAACACTCAGACTCTGTTTTAATCATTCTTGGGGATTTTAATCAAGCAAATCTCACATGTGAACTGCCAAAATACAGACAGCATTGTAATGCCTTTGTGGAGAGAAAGGACATACACACACACACTAAGTGCAACCACAAATTCCTTAGGCGTAAATAAATTTTCTTCACTATCTGCAAGTCATAAAATTGACAGACGAACAGCACCTCACCCAACTGGCTGGCCGATTTTCTGCCATGCTATCGGTTATCATCTTAAGGAAACCTCTAAAAACCAGTAGAGCTTTGAGGAAACATCTGCTAATGGCCCAGCGACAAACTTTATGGATTCCCTGATCGTTTAACGCAATAATTCAATGATGGTATCAAGAAGAAAGACTGGTTTTACGACAGACGTCCGAGCTAAGAAAGACCAGATCTCCACAAACGTGACATTCTCATGACCTGGACAGCTCTCTTCCTGACCTCCCGTTTCACCCACATTCCACAGCTCGTTTCTGGTCTTGGACCTTGCTAAAAGGACTCAAAAACTTTTATAAAGTGTTCCAAAAGACAATTAATAATAGCTACTGGGCTATTAAAGCAATATATACAATATATTTTACAATATATATATTCAGGTTGTATTCTATGTCATAAGCTTGCTGTGTATTAAAACGAATGATATTTCCTGTATCTGTGACATATAACCTTTCCCCTGTGTTTAGTATCATAGGCTTGGTGGTATTATTCAGAATTTAAGATATAATAACTTTATCTACTCCGTGAGTAAGGCAAAGATTAAACTATGTACATCGTATATGCCAAATACGTGGTGTTTGAGTTTGAATGAAAGCTGATTTCGTTGGCAAGAATTTGGTATGGATGAAAGTTAACTTTTATTATAATAATGTATGATTACAATGCATACAGAATGTGTTAAGATATTTTCCTCATGAGATTAAAGCAACTAGGCGAGAGGACTTACTGCATGGAAAATGAGCCGTGTAGGCGGAGCTCCGTCTACAAGGACAATCTAATTGGTGGAAGCCTCTGGGGTTGGACGGAGGCCTCCGGTTAAAACCCTCTGACACAGACTTGTCGCTGCTGCTTGCGTGCGCAAAACTTGCAAAGACTTTGGCTTCGGCTCACTAGCCGCGCTGAATAAGCGCCCACGACCTTAACATCTGGGTCGATCATCTAACAACACTACAAATACTTAGTCAAATCTCTGAAGAAACCCTTGAAAGTCTGAAGCTACGCGAAAGGAACTCAGGAAGAACTTCGAGCATCAGACAGCAGCCAAACAACCAGAAGGACATCCCCAGAGTGATGTCACGCGACGACGACACGCGGATTCCTTCAACCAGCCAGGAAACAAAACGACAGATCATCTCAACTTAAAGCAAGTATCAAACAATATCTCTATAAAGTGGCTGAATCGTGTGGTATTTATCTCTAAGAGTAAGGATAATAGAGTTCTCCTCTTGATGATCGACATGGGTAAAATCGTGTGGAAATAGCAAAACAGTGCTATATTTTAATCATTCTCAGATTGCAGCAATGCATTGTGTGTATGTACTGTATGTATTTTGTTTTGTGTTATTTAGCTTAGTTCATCTGTTTTAGTAAGATAGCAAATAAACTCTTGTTTGATTTATAGAGAAGTGTTCTGTGTTCTGTTGTGTAATATTCAAATCAAACTTTGCCACAATTACGTTACCAATGCTCATAACTGTCATAAAGTTACTTAAATAATTCTGTAATAAATATAATCGTGTGCACGAAAATAAACATAATTTCTCAGATATACTGAAAACTTAACACTCGCTGGACGATTGTTAAATAAGGTATAAGTTGGACGTTTTTGATTAATATCAATGGATTATATCGATATAAATCTTAAAGATTCATTTAAAACAAAAATAAAAGTAATGGTTAAAATGTTTATTAATACAGCATGTTACAAGTCCCACCAAGAAAGTAAA